>JAQFYZ010000913.1:0-30694 GCA_034695085.1 Cylindroiulus punctatus
GGCCCTCCAGGCACCAATTCTACCGCTGCAGGTGCGGGACTGAACAACTGATAGATAAGAAAAAAGGGTGCGAAAATGATGGTGAAAGCCATCAAGTACTCGAGAAATCAAGTGGTTTCGCCTGGTGCAATAAATAATAGCTTGTCCTGAGGCTGTCTGGGGCTCTGGGTTCCAAGTAATATGGCAAATTATTTGATTGGGTGAAAAAGAAAAAAACAAGGAAAATAGAAAACACCTGGTCGATTTAAGTTAGTCAACTATTTAGTCGTTATTAAGTTTTTCGTGGTACATGTAATTTGTAAATGATATTAAATTTGAAAAATTGTACAATTGTATTTTTCCATCCCTTACAAAAAAGATTGCAATCATTTCGGTATGGCGAATCTGATTGTAAAGAGAGAATAATGTGATTGCAATGTAATTGCAATGCTGGTAACAGTAAGATTTTCAATTGGATTAAAATGGGACAATGTAATTTCCACCTGATTACAATAACATTTGCAATCAGTTTACAATACAGTGATTACAGGTAGTGATTACAACCTGATTAACATTTTTGTGTACATAGGCTATTCAATTGTACATGCAATTATCGTCATCAATCGAGTCACCACTGGGGGAAGGGGTCTCTACGAATGAAGTCAAGTACTGAATTAAATGGATTTGAATGCTGTAACACCCCTTGCTGGTGCAGCTTTCGATTTCGTGCTAAATGACATTTAAAAATTCCGGGCTTGTCATCGTTGCCGTGGCAAGCGCGGAACGCCAGTAAACTCACAGTTCTGTCGCTATGGGCTACTTACTGCTGAGAACTTTTTCAACTTGTCTGGCAACCTCTGGGCACCGAGTAGTGAGTACAAGTAGTTGAATCAGTTGTTTTGCGGCGATAATTGTGCGTCTCCTCCTAATTAACCAAACAACTTCTGGATTTACTTTGATTCGAAATTTTTATAGGGTGCTGTGGCGATGATAACCACAGTGAGTAGATAACAGTTATGGATTGTCACAATGATGGCAAAAATCAGTTGTCAATTATTGCCTTTTTTTCTGCTTCCCTATAATGAACATTTAAATGAATATGTACAGTAAGCAATTTGCTTTGCATTGCATTTACTCGCGAAAAAATGTCGAAATAAGTAGCTAATTTTATGGAGTAAGGGAAGCGGGATGGTTATATTGCTGGGGTAAAAACGCGAACGTGTTTCAATTCGAACAAACGTTCAAGTTCAGAATTCAGAAAATTTTGATAGGCAGGACATTTGGAGCAGGGCATAATCCGTAGTATATCGCCATCACTTGTCTGACCCCTCCCCCTCAGATGATGACATTCGAACGTCTGTCTCCTAAACATCTTGGGATGGCATCTACATCTCAAGTATATATTGGAATTACACGCACAAAGGAGCAGCATTAGGGGATACGTTGTTTGCGGAAAAAATCGCATCCCAAACAATCGCCACTTCCTGCTTCGTGAGCTCCAAAAGCGCATGAACGTGTGGGAGACAAACACAGGTGTCTGACCGTCTAGAATAATCTGGAAAAAGTCGGGGAAATTCGTTTCATATCTGGAACTTTTCATACATGTAGCTGAAAACTTTGATTGGAAAATGTGTCTGGAAAATTTGAAGTCAGGGAAATTTGAGTCAAGGTTCGGCCAGACATCCTGTTTAATATAGGAGTTGATTCCAATTTCCGAAAGTCAATAAAACTTGATCTAGCTCACAAAAACCTCAACATCGGATTCGGAAAAATCTTTAGTTTTGATCAGATTGTGGAGTAATATCGGTGCACCCGGTAAAACTGTTTCTTTTTCGTTACTAGATGTTGCTGACAGATGACGCCACCCTCTATGCGCGTGCTTTCGTTCGAGACGCCATGTTTTTTCCCCCCCCTCGACGTTCGAAAGATGCCACAGCACGCCAGGTAGGTTGTCATCGTGATTTTAATTTCATAATTATTATGAATATTACCACGTTATTCGACTAAAAGCGGAACAAAACACGAAACGGGGCTCGGTGGCAACGGCGGTCGTCCAACAGTCATACAAACTGTTGGATGTTGAAATCACTCAAGTTGGAGAATGGGGCCTGACATGTCTGGACGGGTTTAGAGGTCAACCCCCAACCATCTTCAACGAGAAAAACAAAATTCCGAAAATTTTCGGTTACTGATTGTGTTTTTTCGCTGTCCACAAAGGAATTAATGACATCGAAAAGCACATAAACCAACACAAAACCTTCGTGTATTCTTTGAAAAAAGCCCCCATCGTGGATAAATGAACTCGTATTCATCAGTTTTTAACCAGAATGTGCGTAGTATAATCGTACGTAATTTTTTTAATAATGCGTTGGTTCGTGTGGCTCCAGAGTGGCTTCTCTGGAGCTGCTGTTATTTTATTGGAAAGGTCAATTACTTTGGCGTTCCATTTTCAGCATTTCGCTCAATTTGGTCCGATTTTATTCATATTTTTTCATCATGAATGACGATGGTCTAGTTTTTTACCATGGAAATGTAATTTTCAGTCTTGTCTAAAATGTTTTGGGCTACCCGCCCTATCACTTTCGCCGCCGATAGAGTAAGTGGGGGGCATTAGGGAGCTCGGAAAAAGGAAAATCTCGAAAGGAACGAAAAACGCCTATGGAAGATTTTATGAGAGATATACTATTTTAGGCACTTTCGTCTTTAATTATGCGTTTTGGCGATGAGTGAGGACAAATTTGAATATCCATTTATTTGCATTCTACATAAGCTTATCCATGCAAGCATGTTACTTGGCCGGAACCTTGTCCTCAGTGCTGCCATCTGCTATCTGCACTTTGTTCAGATCAGCATCCATGATCTGTTGACTCAGATCGGCAATTTCTTTATCTGCGTTGCTACTGGAAGCTAAAACGATTTATATATTAGGAATAATTTTCGGAATTTACATCAGCTTTTAAATGATGGAGCTTCCTAAATCTTCACAGAGTATATTGCAACCCTACTTGTCTAGTACACTTTTACGTGTACCTGTGCTAGCTGCAGCAATTTATCCTTGTGCTTTTGTGTGCTATTTTGAGACGTTTTAGTAACTAACCTGACTAGCCTAAACTAACTTAAAAATGCAATTTATGACTTTGCTGCCCCTTGACGCCAGGCAATCACTGCCAGCTTAGGAGCTGCGAAGGCTCTCTACAATGGGGGTTGCAATACAAAAATTGCTTTTCATAAAGGATTTTCAAAGTTAGAACCTACATTTACTGTTCCCGCATTCGGTGTTGTAGTCGGGACAGCAATCCCCGTGATCCAAGCAATCCGTGTTGCACTGGCAGAATGCCGTTGAGTTGTAGTTAGCTCCACAGAGACCGGCACAGCCTAAGTTTATAATGGATGAGTTTTACACCCATGAAGCAATACATTGATGAGGGCACATTATAAAAACTTTTCGAATTTTTTAAGGACCTACTTCCAGTGCTCCCGCACACCGTCTGAAAGTCTGGACAGCAGTCCCCGTGATGTGTGCAATCGGTGTTGCACTGGCAACTTAATGATGAGTTATAGGCGAATCCACAGATACCAACACACGAACCTAAACATTCAAGTTGTATTGTTCAACCCCTTGTATTAGACTACGTTTTGGTTTAATTTCTAATATATTCAGCACCTACCTGTAGGAGTGCCTCCACATTCGGCTTTGTAGTCATCACAACAGTCCCCGTGATGTTCGCAGGCGTTGTTGCATTGGCAGACATACGATGAGTTGAAGTCAGTTCCACAACGACCAACACACGAACCTATGAATGCATAAGGTTTAAGTTTTAAACCTAACACGATGCATACCTATAAATACACGAGGGGTGACAACGTGTGAAGTCACGCACGTGTTTATGCTGGTTACATTGAAGTCATTGAAGTCTGGGGTAAAGTCTGAGATATCTAGAGTGAAGTCGCTTCAATTACAGACTGTGAAATTGAAGAATTTAGCAGGACTTCAAGGACTTCAGTCAGTGTAGTACCTTATTGGATTTCAAGGATTTCAATGTACTTTAATGAACTTCAATGAAACGTCATGTAAATACATCAGCCCGACTTCACCGACCTCAATGAATACAGTTGGACTTAGTTGGACTGATTTAAGGACTTTAGTGCGATTGCATCAAGTACTTTAGTGGGACTTTCTTAACTTCGCAGCCTGCTAACAAAGTAGCATCTCTAATTACTCCAATGTACCAAAACTTCTTAAATGGGGTGTACATGTATATTCAGTATGTCATCACCCCCACCCCCCTCCCTCCTTCATCAGCAGTCATCAAATCCTTCCTTAGATTAGCCTGTGAAGTCAGACTGAAGTCTATAAAGTACACAGTTAGGTGAGGTGATCAACCCCCTCGTCAATGATAGATTCACAATTAAATTTGAGCAAATTTCCAATTTTTGAAATGATGACCTACTCTTACTGTCCCCACATTTGGTGTTGTAGTCAGAACAGCAGTCCCCATGGTCCAAGCAGTCGGTGTTGCATTGGCAGTATAACGATGAGTCATAAGCATTTCCACAGAGACCAGCACACGAACCTAAATTTGTAAGGTGTAAATTAAAAATCCGTTGCTAAATACATAAAACACGAAAAACTGATCTAGTTTCTAATTGTTGAAGTGAAGCCTTACTGTCACGACCACAATTGGTGTTAAAGTCAGCACAACAGTCCCCGTGTTTCACACAGGCGGGGTTGCATTGGCAGTAGAGCGATTTTAGATATGGAATTCCACAGCGACCACCACAGGACTCTAAATGTATACAAGTTGGTTTTAAACCATTACTCAATTCAGTTCTGGAACATCTAACCGTGCTCTTTTTTGAAAAGGGCAATCATTCAGGATATTCAGAGTAGTTTGTACAAATGTAGGATTTAATCTTGTGTTTCCATGAAAATAGTTAGAAATGAGAAAATTTTGTATTCAAATGATGGATTTTCGTCACTCAAGAGCACATTTTGTGATGAAAAACTTCATACAGGCGAACATTTTATGTAAAACTGGATAACAAATGATGGATTTTATCCACTTCCGTCATCACGTCATCATGTCACCATCATGTCTCTCATAATACTTGTGCGTCACTTTAATATTTGAGCACATGCAGTTAGGGTATTTGTTGAAAATCTTGCAAAATTTTAATGTCCCAATTTCATTTACAAAGTTAAATACGTGTTTAATCGTGTTTATGTACATGTAGCTTTGTATTCTTGTGTTATTCTTGACTTATCAAAAACCTGTCTGCTGATTTTACGGGCTTGATTAGCTGCTACGTGTACCCGGTATTAGTGCATTATAGCATCATTATAACGGCAACGTGTAATCTTGTGACTTTGATCATGTATCTATTGCACAGGTCAATGAGGTCATCCAGTTTTCTGGTACATGCAATTTTTAAAACATACATTTCATTAAAGATGCAACTGTCCCTTCAAGTGGCTGCAGTAACAGTTTTCTGTTTCCGTAAAAGTAAAAAGTCTTGGAAAAAATTTTAAAGTTGAAATCCTTTAAACGAACGTTAGCATAATTGCTTCATTGTTTCATTTGGCATGTCCACTTTATATAAAATGTACTGTACGTATGCTTAGTTATGAAAATATTTATTCATTTCCTTTTATGGCATGCATTATCAGTGCTTTGTATTGAAGATGCCTGAAGATTTATTAGTCCAATAAATCTGCAAATAGATGTTCCGAATTGCCATCATATAAGTAGAATATGAGGATATTTTGAGAACCATTAAAAAATAAATGTTTCACATTTACGAGGAATTTCAATTTAGCAATTTTGCAAATCAGCAGGCTGTAGTTTGCGCAAAAAACTGGCAATTTGTTTTTATTTTCACAAATCGAAAGATACGTAAAGTATTATGCATTAGCTTCGACTGTAATGCAAATTACATTAACCGACAAATTCGAAGTTATGAACTAACTCATAGGCGCCATTTTGCATTTGCCTAAAGCCATGAACCCTATCACATGTGCTGCTGCAACGAGTATTTCATTATTATTTCCGTCATGTTTTACTTGTTTTAATTGTCTGTACTTGAAAAATGCGAGACTATTATGCTTTGATAATATTTTAATCATCTGAAAGCATTCTACACCCAGTTAGCTTGTTTATTCAATTAAAACAAATTATTTTCTGTAAGTTTGACATCTTTACAGCTTTAATCAAATAAATACAGAAGAGCATGAAACTGCACATCACATTTTCGGTTCGAAATTCGTTTGTGAATGTGTTTTGAAGTATTTTTATGCAAGGAAACTTCCTGCATTATTTACCATACCGTATACAAGGGTAGGATTTTGTGAAATTCATGCTATCCAACTAGGGCCACGACTATATTTTGACAAAGATAAACTTTAGAAATTATAAGCTAAAGAAACCATTTACTTACTATGGGTGTGGATGATCTTATCTTGGTATTTGTCCGGTAACAACGCAATCGTCACGAATGCAGCAACGACAACAAGCGAGATGAGGAGTATGGACAAAAGTAGACACTTAGAGCGACCTGTTTTGGACGCCATGGTGCATCAGAAATTAAAAACTAAGCTTAAATGACTCCCTTATCATGGTATAATGTTTTACTTTCGGAGTTGCCTATCGTGTAATCTTTCGTGTTTATCAGATCTTGATCACCACAGCAAAATTCCCATAGTGTTCCTATAGGGTGTCCCAAAATTATGTATACCCACTTTCAATGATTACAACTTCAGTGTTTTATTAAGTTAAATATCTAAGAATAAAACACTTAATTGTCGCACGTGCTTAAATGTGCTCCTAAACATCCCAAAATTTTTCTTTTTTTTAAACATGTACGCATAAACTGATGTTAAGATGGCTGATCTGAGACTAAATTATGAAAAGTGGATTCCAGGAGTCCAGGGATTAGCAGTGCTTTTATTTCCAGCAAGATGGTGTAACTCCATACAATCGTGAAAAAGATTGAGTTACATGTCATGTTCAGTCATGATAAAAATGAATGGAACGCCATATGCGAAAATCTGGATACAAATTTTGGATTTTAGTAATTTTTTCAAAAATAGCAGCGCAATTTTAATCCCGTAATGTATTTCGTTCGAATAAAATTATTTATTTTGTTCTCAAAATCAATCAAAACCGACTTTCCGCCATTTACCAGGCAAAACTACTAAGGATCAATGGCCTTCATTTGATAACAAACATACAAAGGTCAAGCATTCTAAACTTTTTAATTTCATTCATTTCTACGTTACACAATCATTTCATTGGTTACTAATAGTTAGGGTAGCTGCTGCCGACCAACGTCTCGCCATTGTAGTCCATGGTGTAGGTCTGGATCTTGATGTCGTTGCCATTGATGTTCAAGGTGCAGGACCCAGAGTTTGGACGCGCATAGAAGCACAGGGTGTAAACTGACAGGTCGAATACTGGGCTATTGCCGATGAAAAACCCGCCAATTGGCTTGTAGGCATCGCCCCAAAAGAATGGATTACGGATTACATAAGTCTGAAATGATCGAAGAACACGTGTTACACTCAAGCATATGAGTTTATGTCATCTCATCATGCACATGGCCTTACCCCTCCAAAGTCCATGATATCAACATATCCGATGTAATTCACGCTGCCTGCTTGTTCCAAAAGGGCAAATCGCACCCAGTCGTGCAAACCACTGATATCGCCATCCTTGATTTCGCCCACCTGAACATGTTCTGCCCCGCTGGAACTTAAGGCCCCAGAACGCGTGTACAGGGAATACCAGATCTCCTTCAGGGAAGCTTGGAATTCAGCGGCATCGCTGGATACATAGCCTGGAATGTGAGATAAGTTCAATTACGACGAAATATTTCTTGAACACACTTTTCTAAACACACTTTTGTAGCAGAATCGTCCCAGCAAAAAATATCCGGAAAATATTTGAATATAGTGCCATGTTTTTACCATATAATCAACAAATGTGCCATTTGTGGCAGATTTTGGATGGCAGAAAGTGCATTCTATGATTGCAAAATACTGCCATAAAACTGCTGTTTACTTGCAGTAAATGGTGAAAATACTGCAGTTTTTTGCATTATTTTAGTGCACTTTTATGGCAGAAAAACTGCCATATTTTTTCATAATGTGGCAGAATATTTAAATATTTTGCCATATTCCGCGTAAGACTGCAGAATGAATGCAGTTTTCATGCAGAATTTGAATAAAATGTAGTTTTTCTGAAGGATATTTTTTGCTGCGATTGGCTAGAATTTTATGTGTTGTCAGACAGTACAGTATGATACTGGTGAAACTCCTCTAGTTGGTAACATGTTTCAAAGTGTTTCCCTGCGCTGAACGTGTGCCCTAGAATTAACATTAGGGCTACCCCTCTAAGTGGGACACCCCTGGGCTTGAAAGTTGGACAGTTTTATTCACCGGCCATCATTGAAGGAGTGTGACCTTAGTCGGGCAAATTGATTTGCCAAACGGTCATAAATGGGCGGGACGTTATGTTCTCTTGTTTGGACGAGGAATATTTAGAAAACTGGTAACTCGGAAACTAACTTAGAAACTGTGTGGAAAGATTTCAACATATTGATCCACGATTACCCTTTGAAGCTAGTAAATCGTGCGTCAGCTGTAGAGATTGACTTTTCATGGCCTCGGTCAAGAAGTCATCCACTTCCGCCCATTCGCTGGTGGTGACATCATCTGGGATAGAGTCATCAGCAATGTAGTTGTCGAAGAGAGCAATCAACTTGACGTAAATTGGAGTTGAGGTGAACTCTGGGGGAATTTCGTTGAAAAGCCTAGTATTTTGAGATGAAATGTCAGTCTTTTGGTTAATTTTTCTGGTTTCTTGGATTTTTGGGTGAGGAAGTTCTTACGGTTCTGGAGCCTTGTCAGCTGTGCTTCCGTCCGCTATCTGTCCTTGCAAGTTTAGGCTGACGGTCACTTTGTCCACATCAGCGTCCCAGATCTGCTGGCTCAAATCTGCAATTTCTTGATCTGTGATGCTTCCGGATGCTGAAATTATTCAATACCCTGGAATTATTTGATGAACTTACAGCGACTTTGAGTGGAGGCTCTAAGATTCTTTCTAACGAAGAACCTTGCTCAATGTCAGATAATGTCAATGTCAGTTGGTCAATAATGACATCATTGATAACAATTGTAAACATAGGTGATGAGGCTGAAAATCTCGAACAAGCGATGACTATATTTGAACGACCTCCAAGCCATAAATAACAATGATAAAATTTATCCTTGGGCCACACGTTAATTACTTTTAAATCTGAAACAACTTGGTAAACCTTTCGGCAGCAGTTGTTATCTTATCTTCTGCAGATTGATATTTTATCGTCAACAACTTTATGTAACAAAAAGGTTTGGTAGATAGTTTTCGATTAATGCTATTCCTATGACGCCTTCGTTATACATGTACTTCTCATGCAATGATGCTTTTTGACAATGCATCATCTCCAAAATTTGTGAATGGGTAGAACAAAGGTCACTTACAACCGCATGCAGAAGAATAGTCAGGGCAGCAATCCGAAAATTCCTCGCATTGATCATTGCACTGACAAGGCAGACTGGCATCGTAGGCAGTGGTGCAACGACCAACGCAAGAGTCTGAAAGAAAATCGATGAAATTCAGGATTTTCAAATAAAATGTGATGTCATTAAAAAAAAAACATACTGTCGCTGCTTCCGCATTCGGTATTATAGTCGGCACAACAGTCCCCGTGGTCCCCACAGGCGGTGTTGCATTGGCAGGGTAGAGTAGAGTCATAGGTATCTCCACAGCGACCCGCACAAGAACCTAAATTTATGAAATCCAAATTTTAAACCAGGATTTCTAGCGGTCGTGGATGTCAAGGAAGGTCACGACTTCTTAATTAGCATCTTTGAATTTTTGCCCTTAATTGCTTACTGGACATTTTGGTACAGTCAGATTTTCCTCACCTTTTGATGTGCTGATGTTTGGCACTTTATTACCAATTTATTTAATGTTTTTGATGCCATTATGTAAGGTTACTCTTTGGAATTGAATTTCCCTTCATGCAATGGCTGAATGCTTGGTAGAATTGTACAGAGCATCCAAAATATGTTAAAATACATAGGGGTCGTTCAACCAAGATAGGCAACCTCTTCGGAGGGGGTGGGGGCGTCAACCAAATACATAGTCACCATAAGTTAAATAAAAAATCTGCTAAAATATCATTTTTGATCTCGATCAAATTTCACTAAAGTCGGAATTCTGGCCAATGATCATATCATCTTTTGGAGGCCCTGGGGGTGGATAAATGTGAGGTATGCTGACATATTGTGGAGGGTGTCTGAAAATCACTATTTTGTAATAAAAGATTTGAATGGCCCATAACTAGGCATTGGAATTTCTTAGATTTCATGGAAAAGTCATTGAAAAGTCATGAAATCAACACTACCGAATCCGTCCAAATCGCGTTACATTAACTTTTGTCGGATTTCGAATTTATAATGTGGGTTCCTACCTGCCCCGCCCCCGCACTCGGCGTTGTAATCAGAACAACAGTCCCCGTGTGACAAGCAAGCGTCATTGCATTGGCAGTCATCCGATGAGTCGTAAGGACTTCCGCAGGTACCTGCGCAAGAACCTAAATTTAAACGACATTCATCTGTTAACTTATCAACAGGTTTTTCCCAATTGATAATTTTGTAGAATGAAAGCCAAACTCAAATTTGCCGCCCAATCTGGTGAATTCACAATTTGGGGGACGTTCAAGCATAATGCAATACCATTCGACATTATTTCCAGACTTGAGCGAACTTTTTATAACACATTTGTTTGACCAGAAATGATGAATGCCCTTGTTTTTATCAAGAATACAGTTTGTAGGCACATTTGACCATGGATAGGCAATCACTGCAAGACTACGAGCTGTTAGGAGAAGCTCTTTTTCTCATGGCGTTTGTAACAACTCTGCTGAAGGAGTAAAGTTGATAAAATAAAGAAAATTACTTTTGAGACAGGGACGATTACACGTCACTTAGATTCAGCATATGCTAATCATGCGATGCTTGCTCATGTCACTGCTACTATCAGTATTTCGATACTGACAGTTTTTATTCCCAAAATCTAGATAACGATCAATAATCCGAATGGGACATCAATCCATCAGTACTGAACCCCTTAAATGATTTGTTACTGTTCGTATTTCTTGAAATTGACATTATTATAGGACGTATATAGGGTCTTCCGATCAGCCTCATTTAAATAATATATTGTATTTCCAAATGCATATATACATATGGAAATAGAATATTATATTATAAATTATATTGTACAATATATATAAGTGCACTTACCTTGAGCTTGAACTGTGACTAAGCATAACAAAATCAAAAGAGCCGAACCGAAAATCTGTCCCCAGTAACTCGCCATTATGATCTCCACAATTGAAACTTTTGAACAATAGTGGCACAGTAACAAAAGCTTATTTATAACCGGTATAAACGTGGAAGTATTACTATTGCCTTATCAAAATATCGCTTATCTGCTGATTTATGGGCTTGGTAAGGAGCTACCTTTATCCGGTATTACAATGCATCGTAATCTGATCATGCAGGTAGTATGAAGGTATCATATGGAATATCAAGAGAGTTTCTAAATCCTTATTACTTTGCTCTTTTTCAGGAGAGTGTTTATAAAAATAATTAGAATTAGTTGAGAATTTTGCATTATGTTTTGAACATTGATAACTGCAATACTTTTTTGAATATTGCCTATTTTACAATGTTTTTTTTAATATTGATGTTTCTACACAAGTATCCAAAATATCCACTAGATGTTCCATCAGCTCTGTTTATTTCTGTGACTCCCGAAAATATTGATGTTGAAGTTCTCGGTATAATATTTGATAGTGCTGTAGATTTTTCGAGGCGTAAGATCAGTTGTTAGACGGCAAATTTATTTCCTTATCGCATAGCAATATAATTTTTGCATTATCACCAATCTAATACTTTGGATAGCTACTGGCGACCAGCGTCTTGCCGTTGAAGTTCTTGATGTATGTCTGGATCGTGATATCGTGGCCATTAATTTTCAAGTTGCAATCTGCAGAATGTGGACGTGCGTAGAAACACAACGTGTAAACAGACAGGTCGAATACAGGGCTGGTGCCGATGAAGAACCCGCCAACCGATTTGAAGTATTTGTCCCAGTAGAACGGATTGCGGATTACGTATGTCTGAAGTGATTCACAATCAGATACACAAATCAGCCGATGATCGTTTTTAAGATTTTTCCTCATTACTCTCCTTACCTTGCCAAAGTCCAAGATGCGAACATATCCCAGGTAATTGATGTTGCCTGAGTGCTCCAGGAGAGCAAATCGAACCCAATTATGCAAACCAATGACCTGCATGCCTTTCCTTCTGGTTTCACCCACCTGGACGTGTTCCCCTCCACAGGAGGTGAGGGATCCGGAACGATCGTACAAGTCATACCAGATTTTCCTCAGTTCAGCCTGGAATGCTCTGGCATCACTTGGTACCACGCCTGGAACATGAAGTCATAATAGGTTTGATGAAGCACGTGCTGTGACAACCCTACTTTTTATTTTGCTTCCGTTTCCCCAGAAGATCCTAACACGGACTAATTACGTAGCGATGTAATTTTAATTGGGTAGCATTTGGCCGCAGGCAATCATTGTTTGCTCACGTGCCATGCGGGGAAAATCACCCTTCACCCTCTTATTGTGTTTCTGACGAAGCTTTAAGGCTGCTCGAAAGTGCGTTGAGACTTTGGGGACACTCTGCACAAAATTTCGAAACTCAATTTCTCCTTTCCTGGTCAACATATTAAAATAATTGTTTGTAAACATTAAGAGAGACTTACGTTTTTGGGATGGGACTATTGAAAAATTATGGAAATGCTTTTTCTATTAATAAAAACGATAATTCTATATTTGATCTTTTTATTTTGCTTTATGGGCGATTCGTTCTAAAAACGAAATTTCTTTTCTTTTATATAGTCGAGGAACTTACTATCAATATAAACTTTGAATTAAAACATTTAGTTTCATTTGAAATTATCATATCTGTCCAAAATTAGGTTCGAAAAATCACTTTCGAGCAGCCTTAAACAGTTAAAATACCGTAGTATGGTCGAAAGTACTGATGTCTAACAAACATGAAAAACTGTCTATCAGGGAATGTTTTTAACGACTGTTTTAAAGCACACGTTGGGATCCAAGAAAAATATGTTAGGGTTTCGGTTTTGGCAAAAAATGATTTACATTGCAGTGTTTTTCAACATTGACTACTAGTCCCATCAAAATTAATGTGGCATTGTTTTGGCAGTGGTCGAGCAATGGCCAATTGGCCATGCTTACCTTTTGAGGCCAATAGTTTGTGGGTCAGCTGTAGCGACGGGCTTTTCATGGCCTCGGTCAAAAAGCCGTCCACTTCCGCCCACTCACTGGCGGTTATGTCTTCTGTGATTGAATCATCGGCAATGTAGTTGTCGAAGAGAGCAATCAGCTTGACATAAATTGGAGATGTGGTGAGCTCAGCGGGAATTTTGTTGAACAGACTAGAATTTTGTAATGAAATGTCGGTGCTTGGGTTAAAATTTCTGGTTTCTTGGATTTCTGGATAAGGAACTTCTTACGGTTGCGGAGCAACGTCCACTTTGCTTCTGTCCGACGTCTGTCCTTGCAGGTTTAGGCTTACGTTCACTTTGTCCAGATCAGCGTCCCAGATCTGCTGACTCAGATGGGCAATTTCAGCGTCTGTGATACTCCCATGTGCTTAAATGATAAATTTTTAATGGGCATTTGATTACCAGCTCATAGGCTGGCAGTGATTGCCTGCGTTTAGGTAGCATAAATAACGAAACAACATGTGCATTAGATTATTTTAGTTTAGACTAGGCATATATATATGAAAAGAATAAATTCGACAGGTAGGGTAGATGCCATTCTGGCTTTCTGGCATACAACACAACTGAAGACTAAGATACCAAACGAAAATTTGCAACATAAACCAATAGCCTTTTTAAATGCAAGACATCAATGACTGGACCAACCAATTACCAACCAACAACCAAACAATTAGAGTTAAAATATAATCATGTTGTGCTCGTTTGGAACAGGGCATAATGTAAACTATTTCCCATATACGACTATCAATTTATGGTGTCTGCTGTGCTGTCATTGTGTCGCCACCTTTTGTAGTGGTGTCACCACCCTTCGGTGTGGTGTCCTCACCATTTTTTTTGATGAATCCACCACTTGTTGTAATGTCATCGCCAGTGCTGTCACACCTAATGTAATAATTTACATGTGTGCAGCAGTCCAAATTTTGGTGGCCCTCGGTATTGAATTGGCAGATCTGTGCGGGATCATACTCAGCACCCCAGCGGTCGATGCAGCATCCTAAATCTGGGATATAATGTTATTCAA
The DNA here is from genome assembly GCA_034695085.1 of Cylindroiulus punctatus. Lineage (NCBI taxonomy): Eukaryota > Metazoa > Arthropoda > Diplopoda > Julida > Julidae > Cylindroiulus > Cylindroiulus punctatus. The sequence goes on from JAQFYZ010000913.1 coordinate 14,425, forward strand.
TTACAGTATCCGCCAACAAAATACTTAATTTGATTTTGGCGAAGATTAAGCATAAAACGTTTTAGCAAATAAAATGTGGCTTACCATGTTTGTTGTTTATGAATGCATCATTGTATTGGTTTGGTAATAACGCAATCGTCAAAAATGCCACAAGGACAGCAAGTGAAATGATGCCTATCTGCATAATGCATCTACATGTACTGTAGATCAAAACTTTAAATTTTAGGTTGTTGTTTCCAAAGGGTGCCCTTCGTTATTTTAATGAAAACGTTGAAATTGTATTTTGACCCATCCTTACTTGGTTCTTTTAGTCTTGTTTACAAAAATGAATATTAAAAGCTTTTTACTTAAGTAATAATAGTAGAAAGAAATACATGTATTTACGAATCTTTTTAAGAAATGGAGTTAAAATTGGAATATGTTCGCTTGCAACTTCGAATATTTCTCATCTTTATTTGAAAATAAGAGCATGAGACTGCACGCGCATCAAATTTTCGGTTCGAAATTTGTTTGTGAATGTGTTGTGAAGGATTTTCACGCAACGTAACTTCCTGCATTAATTACCATAATGAATACAATGGTAGGATTTTGCAATATTCAGTGCTATCTATCTACCCATACACATAAAGTCAGTCGTATATTCAGTCATGGTAAAATGAAGGGAACGCCATATCCGAAAATCTGGTTACAAATATTGGATTTCAGTAATATTTTTCCAAATGCATGTACAGTGTACATGTATACCAGCGCAATTTTAATCCCACAATGTAATTCGTTTAATGAAAATTATCGATATTTGTCTCATATTCAATCAAACTTTCTTCCAGGCAAAACTACTTAGTATGAAAGTCCTTAATTTTATTGCAAACGTACAAAGGTCAAGCATTCTAAACTTCTTAATTTCATTCATTTCTACTCTACACAATCAGTTCACGTTGGAATAGTACAGGGTAGCTGCTGCCGACCAACGTCTCGCCATTGTACTCCATGGTGTGGGTCTGGACCTTGATGTCCTTGCCATTGATGTTTAAGGTGCAGGACTCTTTAGAGTTTGGACGTGCATAGAAGCACAGGGTGTAAACGGAAAGGTCGAATACAGGGCTAGTGCCGATGAAAAACCCACCAATCGGCTTGTAGTATTTGTCCCAAAAGAATGGATTGCTAATTGCATAAGTCTAAAATGATTGAAGAACACGTGTTAGATTCAAGAATATGATTTTATTTCAGTTCCACGCCCATCTGGCCTTACCTCTCCAAAGTCCATGAAATCCACATATCCGAGGTAGTTGATTTTGCCTGAGGGTTCCAGGAGAGCAAATCGAACCCAATTATGCAAACCAATGACCAGCATGCCTTTATTTCTGGTTTCACCCACCTGGACGTGTTCCCCTCCACAGGAGGTGAGGGATCCGGAACGATCGTACAAGTGATACCAGATTTTCCTCAGTTCAGCCTGGAATGCACTGGCATCACTTGGTACCAAGTCTGGAACATGAAGTAACAATAGGTTTAATGAAGTATGTGCACGCAGGGGCAACATCATGTCCTAACCCAACTTGAACTAATTTCTTTGCAATGCAATTTTTTTCGGGCCGCATTTGACCGCTGGCAATCACTGTTTGCTCAGTCGCCATGTGGTGAAAGTCACTCTCGCATAAATGAGGGATAGCCGACAATACTGACGAAATCACGAAACAATGCTTAAGAAGTTTAAAAATCAGTCTTTTGAGTACCGTTTGCCCATAAGGCGATGGCATTATTGATAATAACTAAATTTGTCCACAAACATGAAAAAAAGTTGGTCACATCCTAACAATCCTGGATCTGCCGCGATCAGATACGATCCTTTCGTCTTTCAACAGTATGGCCTCTTGCTACATTGTACGAATTCCATCGAAATGAATGTGGCATGGTTTTATCAATGATTCCTTCCACGCTTACTTTTTGAGGCTAGTAGTTCGTGGGTCAGCTGTAGCGCCCGGCTTTTCATGGCCTCGGTCAAGAAGTCGTCCACTTCCGTCCACTGACTTTCGGTTATCTCTTCGCTGATGGAGTCATCGGCATGGTAGTTGTCGAAGAGAGCAATCAACTTGATGTAAATTGGGGATGAGGTGAACTCTGGGGGAATTTCGTTGAAAAGCCTAGAATTTTGTGATGAAATGTCGGTCATAGGGTTAAAATTTATGGTTACTTGGATTTCTGGATGAGGAACTTCTTACGGTTTTGGAGCCTTGTCGACCTTGCTGCCGACCGTAGTCTGGTTTTGCGGGTTTAGGCTGACGGTCACTTTGTCCACATCAGCGTCCCAGATCTGCTGACTCAAAGCTGCGATTTCAGCATCTGTGATGCTCCCAGGTGCTAAAATGATACATTTCACTGGAATTATTTTAGGACATTTTGAAAAGCACTTGAGCAGAGCAATCATTCTCAACGAATCGGTTTCATTCATTTTTTAAATTCAATTTTGATAATCTAGTTTCTATAGAAATGTTGGTTCCCCCGCAATGAAATCATGGGCTTCTCCTAATAGCGCATAGGCTGGAAATGATTGCCTGCGCCTAGGGCAGCCAATAGAAACTACAATTTTGGATGAGGTTATGTTAGGCACAAAAAATAACTGAAAAGGATAAATTGCGACATGTGGGGTAGATGCCACTCTAAAATATTACTGGTTCATAACTGAAGACTTGAATTCCAATTGGTATACCAAACGTATGTTTGTGATAAAATCAGCAAACTTTTACAACATAAGCCATAAGGTGTCATACTAACGTTTAGTTGACATGTTATTCATTGAGCATGGAGGATTTAATATTATTGAGGTATACTGTTGAATATTGTTAGATTTCGTTCATGGATCATGTTGTCTGAATTAACTACTTTTGCATTTTGTTTAGAGTTGGATCCTTTTGAAATTCAAGGGTTCAATGCCAGTACCAACCAATTACCAATCAATAACCAAACAACTAGACTTGAAATATAATAATTATGTTGTGCTCTATTGAAACAGTGCATATGTGAACTATTTCCCATTTTCGACTATCCGTTGTGTTGTCAGTGTATCACCACCTTTTGTAGTGCTGTCTCCACCACTTGTTGTACTGTCTCCACCACTTGTTGTACTGTCACCGCCAGTGCCGTCACACCTCATGTAATCTCTGCAGCAGTCCAAATTTTGGTGACACTCGGTATTGCATTGGCAGATCTGTGTGGGATCGTATTCAGCTCCGCAGCGGTCAATGCAGGATTCTAAATTTGTGATATAAATTTGAATGGTTTTTTTTTAAGATGTAGTGTACTCTATTAACAAGGAGCATCTCAGACGCATTTTTCATTGTAATTGTTTTAGATTCTGCCTAGCTTGATTATTAAAACTGTAAAAATCTAGCATTTAAAATCCATCATTTGTAATTTTTTTCATATCATTCTCTGCATTAATTTCAATATTTAATTTTTACTTTTGTTGAAAATTTTCGAAAAATGTTTAGTAAATGATTATGTCATCATTGGAAGGGGAGGAAGGGGTCTGGAAATGGTGACTTGAGTGGGAGGGGGTACGAAAATCGCCAAAAACTGATCACAATATTTAGGTGTGGACAGGTATGATAAGTCATCAACCCTAGTTATACAGGGTGTCTGTAAATGCTTGCAGCTGTTTCAATAAATGCCTGTGTTTTGTATCTAAAGTACATTGAGAAACTCACAAAGTTAGTTTAGACATCATAAAGTTATCGATATATGCCTCCCTAGTGATTCTGCATTGAATTGACTCTAATCTAGATTTCCAATGCCTCGTACAGCGATTTCGTGAAATTTTTGCTCAGAGATATAGTGATTTATTTCGGTGCGATCAAACAAGCATCTCTCAAAATTTTATTGGGAATTTTCTAGAGGTGAAATGTTTGCGCTATCCGCCGCTAGATGGCGTAGAGTCGTAAAATGGCATTTTTCAACTCAGCGCCCTCAACTCCTCTATCGGCGGAATGGGGAAACATTTCACTGCTGAAAAATTGCAAACAAATAAAATACGGTCGTTTGATAGCACCAAACTCAATTCCCATAAATCAAACGGTGCAGGTGCAAAAAAATTACAAAAATGTTTAAAGCTTTCGTAGACACCCTGTATGGCATTGTAACCCCATGCATTAGTCATCATAGAAGTTTGACATTTTCATCTTAGCAGGGAACAAAAAGCAAACTGACATTCCATGTTATTCAACTACCATATCTTCCAACAAAAACTTAATTTCAATTTGACGAAAATAAAGTTTGCAACGTTTTAGCAAAAACAAAAACAAAAAAAAACGGCTTACCATGTTTGTTGATTATAATCACAATATTGTATTGGTTAGGTAATAACGCTATCGTCACGAATGTCACAAGGATAACAAGTGAAACGATGCCTATGGACAAAAGTAGCCACTTGTTTTGGCGACTTGTCTCCATAATGCATCTAGGTTATAACTTTATAGTTTCATTTTGACGAAGTTAGACTTATCGATACTTGTTTCTTTTATCTTGTTTATTCTTTGCTTATCGTGTAATCTTTTCGATTTATGAGATTTTAACCTCGCATATTTTACCATAACATTCCTAAAGTGTTACTGATAAGTGTCATAGCAGCCTATTGAAATATTTGTTTCAAACATTTCTCCATTCAGTCCAAACTTAAATACGTGTACATAGTTTGTTTTAAAAAAATATATGGGGCATACACCATATATGCCAATTTTTTTTGTCGGAAATTAATTTTCACTTAGATTTTTGGGAATAATAAAACGAGAAGGTGCAAGGCGAAATGAATTTGATACAATTGTGTTTAAAATCACAATGATTTAGAGAATTGTTTTCAAAATTGTTACATCACATATGATTCATTTTGGTGCGTTTAAGAAAATGAAGTTTAAAAGTAATTATGGTAGATAGAAAACGAATCTTTTTATGAAATTGCAAAAGCATGGTTTTTTTGTTTTTTTTTGCAAATGACATCATTTGTGAAGTAACATGTCACATTTAACCGCTGTACATTAGAAGTAAAAGGGAATTACAACTTAGAGTAAGGATGATCTTTCCGATTTTGAGGGGGAAACGTCACGGTCGTGAAACAAATTGGTGTACTTTTTTAAAAAAAAATAACATGAAATATCTGCAGTTTGTAAGATTGCTAGTAAAAAAGATATAATTGGGTAAATAATTATAACTGATGATTTGAGCTAAATGCACAGACAAGAATTCAATGAAAACATCATTTATTACTACAAATTTGACAAAACATAAGTATCAGTCCAACTGCAACAATTCTCGTCATTTAACCAGTTCTCAGCATTTTTGCCTGGCGTTTTTCTTCTAATTCTTGTTTTTGCTGTTCTACAACTAAACGCCTTTCTTCCTGGAACTTTGCATACTCGTCTTTGTCGAGACTGCGGACAATTTCTATGCCACAGGTTCGAGCTGTGCTTATAACCATTTTGCAAATAATTTCTAACGGTATGCACTCCATGGGCGGATCTTGGCTTTTGATTTTGGCGATCTCGTACACGTGCTTCAAAGTTATCTTTCCAGCAACTTCCCGGCCACCTGCAGCAAAAATATTTGTTATGGTTTTACCGGAAATTTTAGGTTCAGTAAAAAGTACACATTTTACACGCCTTGCATTGCTCCCTTGGACAGGCCGGCTGCTTGCTTCAAGAAATATGTTGTTGGGGGTTGATGAATTACCAATTCAAAACTTCTGTCTGGCTGAAAACAAAAAGAAGATAGCTTTCTTTACTTCACCATTTTAAATAACTTTCTGTAGATAAACCCATGCATCCTGGGTCCTTCGCTGTCCTGGTGCAGCACCAGCACAGCATTGTGTATATACATATAACAGTACATACATGATACATATATAGTATACTGTATGAGATAAACATGTAGGTCGGTCTGTTAGGTCAAAATGCATCCAGCATACCCGAACTGTGATCCTACAGGGCAATGGAATGCCCTCCTTGATATCCTTGGTTTTCTCGTTAAAATCTTTGCAAAATTGGCTAATGTTGATACCTCTCTGTAAAAATACAATAATATTGTCCCATTATTTTAGCTGCAAACATCATGCAACAACACAAGTCATGTAGCCAAAGTAATGTACTGTACCTGTCCCAACATGGGTCCCAGTGGAGGCCCTGCCATTGCCATGCCAGCAGGAACATTAGTAGTCATATAATTGCCATGGACAACTTTATCGACTACCTTCTTAGACATTTTGAGCCTGGACGCGACTTTAGACATGCTTGGAAATAAATTTCAATCAAAATCAAACAAAAATACCTCGACTGGTCAGTGTTCAGCTTTCTGCTCTTCCAGCAGCCAGCACCGCATTGCATTGTGGGAATTTTGTTCTATGCAATATGTGAAGATGTCAACCTTGTGAAGCGTGCTGTGGGCGTAAGTTGATGGTTTAAATCTGCTCAAATTTGATTTAATAATTAACAGCGGTTAAATGATGTCCAGCGTGTGACATATTTGGCAAAGCGCAGCTTTGCGGAAGACCAGAACCATGGAATGCAGTGGGCCCACAGACCTGCCAACCAAGTACCAAAAATTAGCAACTGAATACTCAAAGGTGGGTGCACTGAAAGAGAAAGTTGTTGTGATTTGAGTCATGTAATCACTAATTACGCACATGCAGGCTTTTTGGGTGTTCTTCAATTCAGATATCTGGGCCGTCTGACTTGAATTATGTTTATTGAGGTGATCAGTACTCCTGCACTGTACATGCATGCATAGGCCACATGTTGCATTGGAAAGTCATTTGTAAATAATATCATCTTCAATGTTACCGTACTATTGCCACGGATCTACCTGCCTTGTACTATCTATGAAAATGCATCATCTAACACGAATGAGATCTTAATAATCAATTCAATTTGTACGCAGCACGTACCCTGCCTGCTGTCTGCGAAGATATATTCACATTTTGGAAATTTCTTACATGTACATTAGATGGATTATGCATCGTATACCGTACTAGAGGCCCTAGATTAGGATACCGTACACTGTACACCATTGAAATAAACATCTGACACCCTTCCTTGCTGACTAATATCCCCCATTATCCATCATCATTACAATTTTTGTGAACTCCCACCCCCCTACTAGACCGGTGATATGCATCCAAATAGGCATGCAGTTCTGTGAGCAGAGCTGTGAAAAAAGTAGAATTCTCTGTTTTCTTGATCACAACAATATCTCACAACGCTCTCGTCTCGCTTGTCTGAGAATTCAAAAGAATTAAAAAATATTCTTAATTTTAGGTTAGGGCGCAGGTAGCTGTGCTGAAAAAAGCGGTTTTTGAAGAGCAATCGAAAGTTGTTGATTTGAAGGTTTGTGCCAATTGGACTGCATTACTGCGATTCATTTGATAGTTAACTAATGTGAACGTTTCACTTTCTCCTGCAGGATAGCTTGAAGCAGCAGGAACATGTCATTCGTAAAAATGAGCAAGAAATGGAAAGCTTGCATTTCCGAAATCAGCAATTAGCACGCCGTGTGACGGTTCTGCAGGAAGAATTAGATAACTGTCAACAGAAGCCACGAGGAAAAAGTAAAGTGAGTGAATTTTTCATTCTATTATACATGTACAGTATCTACGCGTGTCCGTAGATGTATCAAGTTTTATTTTTCTTAAGAGAGGTGCTGCTGAGGCAATGACACCTCAGCCACTGTTGACAAATAATATACTTGGAGAAGAACTGCAGCAAAAGATCACTGAAAATGCCAGCCTTCACCAACAAGTAGGATACTCAACATCTTTATCCAAACATCCATTGAAAGGTCTACACAGATAAAATATTTCATCGGGATTTCTTTTCTGTGAATAGATTTACGATGCTAGTCAGGAGCACCAACAAACAGTCGATGCATTACAGCATAGATTAGGTGAGCTGGAAAGGCAGTTATCGTATCATACTCAGGCTGTAGATGAAATGAATCAGAAGAACCATAGCCTGACTGAAAAATTACAACAAGATAAAGCAAGGCTTGAGGTACATATTGTGTGACTTGGTCAGCTGGGAGTGGGTTGCTGTTATAAAAATTGAAATAATCCCACCAAATTTTGTAGGTACGATTGCAGTCTGTGGAAAAGGACTTGAAGGATGCCAATTTTAGGGCTGAAGTGTGGTAAGTTGTATTGTTAAGTTCATCAAATATCAATGGGCACATTAATGCAGATATGCAAACCGAATTTCTGAATTTGCTGCAAAGAATTTTAAGTACAATCAATTGCATGACGTCGTACAACAAATTTTAGGCAATAAAAATCTTATATTCAAAATAATAATGGCAATTCTTCCTAAATCTGTAGAGTTTTGAGTTTTAAGACTGCATCAAACCAAGTTCTCTTCATGTTGTATTTTAGTCAAGGACAGCTGCAAAGGGTGAAAATTGATTTGGGAATGAAATTAGATACATCCACAAAAATAATCAAATCACGCTTGCCTTTCTTAGATAACAGTAAGAAATTTATTTCCTAAGCAGTTTTATAGCCAAACCAAATTTTCTGGTTTGTGGTAAACAATCTGATAATTTAATTTTAGGAATACCAATATTAAATAGCCTTAATGTCCCACCTTGCAACAGACGTCTGGAAGAAATCTCGAGGAACTTGGTTGTGAAAGTCGGGGAACTCCTGCAGGATATCTTGTCTGGTCTTTCCAATTTTCATACATATTCGGAGCAGCGAACTCTACTTAGTCCAGTAGAAGAAAGTACGCATGTTGTCAGTCCTGTTAATAAGCAGGTAAATTGGCTTCAGGTTATTCCTTGTTTGGTAAAAGATAATTTAATAATATCAACAGACAGTTTTAACATGTTGCCGGGTTGGTAACGAATTTCGGTACTTGTCCATTAACGGAACTACCTGTTATGTTAGGGTAGGTTAGGTTAGGTTAGGTTAGGTTTGGTTAGGTTTTTTGAGCGTTTATACCTATCCTAACCTTACCTAACCTAACCTAACCTACCCTAACATAATATGTAGTTCCGTTAATGGACAAGTACCGGAATTTCTAATTCATTTTTTTTGCCCCTAATTTCAGGCAATCACTGCCAGTCTTCGAGTCGTCGAAACCTCACTTGCTGGAGCAGGGAATAATCCGAAGCACTCCCAATTATTTGCTTTCAGTTCACGTCAAATACATGATTTTGGTCTTGAAATCATGGATGCCATTGACAGGAGTGCTAACATACCCCCAGAAAATAGTCAGGTGCAATGTCATGGCAGTGTCATTGGGGCCTCGATTATGGAATTTGTCGTGGCCCAATGGCCTGGTCTCCTGGGTCACCTGACATTACACCACTGGACATTTTTTTCTAGGGGTATAAAGAGTAAAATTGGGGAAAAATTGGAAACCATTAAGGTCCATTGAAAGTGATTTTTAACAACTGAAATTTGATAATTTTGGACAGATAGGACAGATAATTTACATGTATATTGATAGTGAGTTCCTGCGCTATAACATGCAAAGACATTTTGTTTTTAGTGTTTTTCCAGATCTTCTTTATTTTGCCAACGACAGTATGTTCCCATTCAGACGGCAGGTGCTGACCTCTATCGCCCATAAAGCAAAATGGGGGTCAAACATAAAATTATCGTTTTTTATTAATATCATATACATTTCCATAAGTTGCCAAGAACACATCGCAAAAAACGCACGTCCCTGTTAATGTTAACAACAAAATTATTTTTATATGTTGATTAGGAAAGGAGAAATTGTATTTGGTAATTTTATGCAGGGTGTCCCCAAAGTCGCGACGCACTTTCAATGGGCCCTAAACCGTGCAGACATCTGAAAATGACCTCAAAACCAGTTTCATCTCTGCACACCATGACCCACCGCCGACAGGGGGCGCGAGATTTATTTGTCACGTGGCGCTGCACTTTGCATTAATCCCCGCGAGGGGGCCTTTTGAATCGGGGCCATTGTTGTCCGAGGACCAGGGCCGTGGATGATGAGTGGCCTGCGTGGGCCGAAGCGAGCAACGGAAGACCGATTTATCCGCCAAATTTTGCACTTCATTGCGCCGCGTTACCGACTTGCGCCACGCCAAGTTGAACACGGCTTTACGGTGAGCGATGAGGGCTGAGATGGGTGGACGCCCCACCACCCCCAACCTGCTCCACATCCACACCCAAACAAGAAAAATTCCCTGCAGGCTGGAGAAAATGTGGAAATTCGTGAGAATTTTTGTGGGTTTGGGGTCGATTTTTGAAATTGTGGATTTTTTTTTGTAATTGTGTGTTAACGGAACTACATGTTATGTTAGGCTAGGTTAGGTTTGGTAAGGTTAGGTTTTTTGCGCGTTATACCTACCCTACCTTACCATAACCTTACCTAACCTAACATAACTTTTTTTTATTATTTTTGGTACTTGTGTGTTAATGGAACTGCATGTTATGTTAGGTTAGGTTTTTTGCGCGTTTCTACCTACACTACCCTAACCTTACCTAACCTAACCTAACCTAACATAACTTTTTTTTATTATTTTTTGGACTTAATTGTTTGTTAACGGAACTACATGTTAGGTTAGGTTAGGTTAGGTTTTTTGCGCGTTTCTACCTACCCTACCCTACCCTACCCTAACCTTACCTAACCAAACCTAACATAACTTTTTTATTATTTTTAGTACTTGTGTGTTAACGGAACTACATGTTAGGTTAGGTTTGGTTTTTTGCGCGTTTCTACCTAACCTTACCTAACCTAACCTAACATAACCTAACCTAACATTACTTTTTTATTATTTTTTGTACTTGTGTGTTAACGGAACTACATGTTGTGTTAGGTTAGGTTAACTTTGGTTTGGTTAGATTAGGTTTTTTGCGCGTTTCTACCTATACCCTACCCTTACCTAACCTAACCTAACATAACTTTTTTTTTTATTATTTTTGGTACTTGTGTGTTAACGGAACTACTTGTTAGGTTAGGTTAGGTTTCGTTACGTTAGGTTTTTTGCGCGTTTCTACCTACCCTACGCTAACCTAACCTAACTTTTTTTATGCACAGCTTTTTTTAAATGCACAGCTGAAGTTATAAATTTGGGCAGCCCGTATGACACTATGGGTGTCATATGGTATGTACATGTCTTACTGCATCATGGTGCATTCTTATACTTCGGAAAGGTTGGCGTACGTCTAATAATAGGGTTTCCAAAGACCTGGAGAACATGGAAAAGTCAGGGAAGTTGAAAAGACCTGCAAAAGTCAGGGAGAAGTCAGGGAAATTCAGCCAACACACAGAAGTCAGAAATTGACACTTCATCAGCTCAACATTAACTGGCTGCCAGGATGTTTTTACATTGGCATATGTAATATGTTCTCATTTCAAATGGTCAGGGAAATTTGTTTTAAAACCAGGAATAGTCAGGGAAAAGTCAGGGAAGTTGTAAACTGAATTTCTGGGGGGACCCTGCAGGGTTCCCCCATTCCTGGAAAGCATGGAAAAGTCAGTTAAATTGCAAACGCCTGGAAAAGTCAGGGAAGATTGAATGCCACCAATCTTAGTGGCTTCATTCAGGGAATTCCCAATTTTCGCTGTTGACGTAATCTGCCAAACAGGCAGATCTCAGTAAAAACTTCTCTGACAAAAATTTGGAAACCTTTGCTTTTTTCTACTGATTATAACGATGACCTGACAAAGTAAATTTAGATTATTTTTTTGTCTTGGTAAATTTTTTTATTTCTATTTATTCAAGCTATCAATCGAAGCGGGTAATTTGGAAGGGATCAATAATGAACCTGTAGTTTTTTAAAATTTAATCTACATTTGAAGTTTTTTTTAATGAGATGTCTGCCCTATTGTTGGTTCCTTATTGAATTTTTTGTTCACCTCATGTTTATAGTGAACATAAATATGGCATTTTTTACATTGGCATATATGAGTCATATCTTCGCATTTTTCAGAGGAAGTTTTCTTAAATATGGACAAGTCAGAGAAGTTAAAAATTGAATTTCTGGGGAATCCTTAATAAGGACGTGTTTTGCATTTTGTAATGCATAATGTATTTAATTATAATGGATTATACGCGAAAGTTTATTTTTATTTTTTTATTTTTTTGCAAATCGATTTTCGTAAAAAAAGAAAAATTGTGTTTGGCTGCATATGTTTTGTCGCTAAATTTTCCTGGAAATGTCAATAATGAAGAAATATGATAACATGACAATTTTAGATGCCAGAGTGTAACGAGATTCGTGGAATTTACTTTTTGGGGAAAAATTTGGAATTACAGACTCCGGCCCCTGAAATTGGCAACCACTGCTAGATCTGTTGTAGTCAGTGATTGCCTAATCCCAGTTCAAACACAATTGTCATTACTAAGCTTATATTATCTGCAAACGTATGCTATTTGGTAAATTATTACCGAAATACACAAAGTAACTGCCCTTAATTATTTTTGTGGAAAAAAAAACTGTCCCTGAAAAATGCACCAAAAAGATATTTTCGAAAATATTTTTTTTTCCAAATTATTTTTGATGGATATTAACATTAATATTTATAATGAATGCCGAATGTTCAAGAAGATATAATTTGTGAATTTCACTTACAGAAGTTTGTTCTTTACGCGGTTAGGGATAATTTTAGATATGAAAAATGTGGGGCATTTCAACCAAAACTAACTGCAAAAAGCTTTTTGGAAAACAAATTCCAAAATGACTTTTAATGGACTTAAGAACAATTAATGTGTTAAATGAAAGCAAGCAAATTTGTGATTTGCGGTATGACCTGGTTAACTGGGCACTGGGTAAATGGGATACTTCTATAACTGTGATGCATATCTCAATCTGAGCGTTTTTCACAAAAAAATCATCCATAGCGTGGAAAATTCTACCTCTTTAAATGGGATAATTTTTCTTTGCATCTACCTCTATAAATTGGGAAAATGAGCTAAGTTACTTCTACAGTGGGAAGACAATCAAGAAAACTTTTTCATTGAAATGTTTCTTTGTAATTAAATTATATATTTTACATACACTATAATTACTTTATATTTTTTGTTTTATTACTTTAAAAATACTTCTGTAAGTGAAATTCACTGCTGTATACGTGTGGCAACGTAAAATATTATATATCGGATAATTCTTGGTAATTTTGATAATTCAATGGTACTTAAATAGTACATATTTATATTAATAATTATATATATTTGAAAGAATAATTGATGTTATTATAGAAATTTAAATTAATCTTTTTTTACTTGATTTAATGTTCTTTGATGAATGACTTATTTTCATTAAATACATTAAATCTTTTAAGTTTAAAACTTTATCATTATTTATATATCAGCAGGGTTCCTCCCAAACCTGGAAAAGTCAGGGAAGTTGTAAAGGCCTGGAGAAATCAGGGAAAACTCGGGGAACATTTATTGATTTTAAACTGGTCAGGGAAATTGAACAAATCTGTTGATACAGAAGTCAAGACACTAAAGCTATCAATTGAAGCAAGCAGTTCTGTAGAAGAGATCAATAATGAAGTTATAAATTTGAAAAACTAATCAAACTTTCAATCCTTTTTATTAAAATGTTTCTATTGCTGGATTCGTGTTGAAATTTGTCTTCCCCTTATGTTTGTAAACAATGAACAATAGCATTTTGTACATTGACATATGTAATATTTTCGCAATTTTAATCACCAGGAATTTTTCTAAATCTGGAAAAGTCTCTAATTTTTTCTAAATCTAGAAAATTTCTGGAGGAACCCTGTGTAGAATCTTCTATGAAATCATCCTATACATATTATATTTTAGGTTGCCATTATTTAGATATCTAGAATCTTCATAGGAAGTTAAATCATTGAGGCACTCTGGAATGATCCCATGAGATCCCATTGCAATTTGGCAATTGCTGAATCATTCCAGTAAAAAAATTAGGGCATTTTGATCGATATTGACATTGAAAATGCCCTAAGAGTGCTTATTCTGGACACAACCCCAACTGCACATTTCCATGAATGAAGATCTGGTTGCCTTGACCAATCGCACGCTGGCCACGCCCCACTGTTCCCAAATGAGTTCTTAAACAATTACTGCTTAATGGATTAGCGGTCCGTAGGATCCGGTCTGCGGCAATGGCTAGGGAGGGAGGAAGCGGAAACGGAAAATGCTCTCCACGCCAAATTAAAATCAATTAAGGTCAGCGGCAGAAGCGCCGTTAGGCACGACCGTTTAAGTCCGTTCTCTTAACAAGCCATAAAAGTAATGACGATGGCGAATTAATCTGAAATCCACAATTAGGAGATTAATTCACAAAGGACCCTCGCAAATTGGCCGCTGCAGTGCTGCCACCACTCGGGAAATTTACAAAATGAAATGTACAAGCGCCTTACGTTTTGCGTTTTTCCCAACTTAAATTAGTTTTTCCTACATAATTAACGAAATTTAAAAACTTAAAAAAAGTTCTGCACTGCCTAAAGGTTCTCTACTTGGAGGCAAATATGTTTGACGGTGATGATAATTTTAGAAGCTAATGCATGTTCTGCAAATTTGTACATGGTGGTAAGGTGTTCTATATCATACTTCTATATTATACTTCAATCCAAGTGCTTGGCATGAACAGTATACTTGTATAGTCTATGCAATCTACTTGTATACTAAGGATACTGACGAACGTCAGAGAAAATATGTATAATTTTACCCAACAATAAGTGCCAAAATAAATCGATATGTTGATATTCTGGCTGATCAGAAAATATGTCCATACATATTTTTTTACCACAATGAAAGTGGCTAGCTAGCTGTACAGATAAGCACCTGAAATATACATATATACTGTAAATGACAAGAAATGCAAAAATAATTTATCTGTAGAACAGAGTGCAGAGTTCGGGCATTACTGGCTACGTAAAATATGCATTTTAGGTAAATATAGTTATATAGATTTTCTTTCCAAAATATACAAGTTAAAGTTACAGGGTTCACCCAGACCAGGAAAACATGGGAAAATGGAAATGTCAGGGAAGATTGTTTTATTTTTATTAAAAAAAATTAGGGAAATGTAACATCTTTTGGCACGGAAGTCAAGGAATGACACAGCCCAGCATGAATTGGATGCCACAAAGTCTTAGCAGCTTCATTCAGGGATTTCCCCATTTTCTCTGTTGACATAATCTGTCAAACAACAGCCAGATCTCAAAAATGCTTTATCTGACAAGAATTTGGAAAGCATTGCTTTTTTCTGCTGATTGTAAGAAGAATAACCTGACAAAAATGTCATGATTTTTTGACTCGGAAAATTGTTTTTATTTCTATTAACTTAAGCTTACAATCAAGCAAGCAATTAATTATGTGGAAGAAATCAATAATATAACCATAAATTTGAAAAAACTAATCTAAATTTCAAGTTTTTTTTAAAGCGTGTGCTGGTTCGTTATCAAATTTGTTGTTCACCTAATGTTTACAGTGAACACTGAACGAAATAAGTATCAAATTTTTACCATTTGCATATGTCAGTCATATGCAAATGACAGGGAAGTTGAAAAGACCTGGATAAGTCAGGGAAGATTGGTTTACTTTGAAAAGTCAGGGAAATTCAGCCAATATTAAGACAAGTCAGAAAATGACACACTTAATCAGCCCAGCATTAATTGACTGCCAGGAAGTTTTTAGATTGGCATATGTAATGTGTTCACATTTCAAATGGTCAGGGAAATTTGTTTTTAAAACTTAAATAGTCAGGGAAAAATCAGGGAATTAAGTTTAAAACTGAATGTCTGGGGGACCTTGTCTTTTATTCGCATTTTTCAAGGATATTTTTTTGGAAACCTGGATAAGTCAGGAAAGTTGGAAACCGGCAGAACCTTAGCTATTAGACACTTACAAAGCTTACATACAAAAACGTTAACTTACCAAATTGTCTTATTTTTTTTGGAAAACTGGTAATTTTGGTAGGCATGTTTTGCGCCTAAACATTTTGCTGAATAATTAGCGCCATCATTATTTGGCAACTCAAATCAACATGCAAAATGGCGCTCCACTTTTTTTTTTTTTGCGGATGTCAATTTTAATTAAATAAGTGGCTAATTTTGGTTGAAACTAACAATCTAGGCTCTGCCTAATGTGTTTATAAGTGTTTTCGGCATAAAAACGGCCTCAAAAGTGCTTTTTCGAGGCGTTTTCAAGGGCTAGATGGGGATGCGCAATAGAACCGTTGTATCGATAATGTGTCTTCTGCGCATCCCTCCACACGTGACTACACATAGCCAATCACAGTCAAGAATTTATTTCGTGTAAAGGGAGC
>JAQFYZ010000914.1:0-30691 GCA_034695085.1 Cylindroiulus punctatus
GTTTCAATGACAGTGTAACAGTTGCAACTTCATTTAAAAAGTGATGACATAATACCGCGGTATCTGAAGATCGTCACATTCTCCGTACGAATCCTGCTCATAGACATGATTTGTTTTTCGGGTTTCACCGGATAGCTCGTCGCTCCAGGCAGGTCGCGCCACACCATTGATGTTGTCACATACACTGTAAAATCGCGTAATTTGAAATACATTATCAAAATATATCGGTTTTCCATCCACCAGCGAGCTAAAAGTTATTCAAAATTGGCAACATGACACAAACGTCTGCTACTCTACCCATGATTCCTCGCACCAGCCCACTAGCCTTGAAACAGCAAGTGTCTGTTTTGCCGAACTCTAGCTGCCTTCACACATATACGTTTACGTTACGTCGTAAAGTTTTATACGGAATCCTATACAAGTCTCAAGATAAATAAATTATATATATTATGCTTTTACCATTCATTTCCACTTTATTTACTGAATGGAATGAAACTACTTTGTGCTTCCAATATGAGTCTCATGCTAAATAAAGTGGAAATTTTGTTATTAGCATTTATTTTCACATTTTTACTCAGTAGCATGAGACATATATGGGCTTCCGTACGCATCTTAAATTACATAACCTAACGTAAATGTTCACGTTCTGTTGGTGTTTACGTTGTGTGTTCGGCAATGCAGAACTCCATAGTTTTTCATGCCGTCGTCCGCTATTTTGGGCCCGGCAGAGTGCGGGTAATTTGGTGTTCAATTTTTGGTAGACAGTTTATTTCTTATACTTTGGTTTCTCCTTGAAATGGAAGACGTCAAGAAACTGCCGAGTCTGACGCCTGGAACAATTGCGGTAACAGCACGAAAAGTTCGAAATTTGCGATAACTTGTTGCTGACAGCTAGGGTATGACTCAGGTCAGTATGCATGAATACATGTTCAGTACATGTAATACAATTAATTAATCTATAAATTGGAAATATTTTGCTTTGGATTTAATTTTATCTAAAGCAGTGTTTCATTTTCATATATTGTCAATCAAATATGTCATAAAGATTGACACAGTATGTGACGACCAAGTGGACATTTCAGTATTGTTGTTGACGTTGTACAAAGTTGTTTCGAATGTTTATGAAAAAAATTGAATTAGGCTGCAAGTGGCTCATTGTTGTTTTTAGGATAAAAATAATCTCAATGTTACTGCCGTTGCCGTCGTACCTGTAACTAACCCAAATGACGAGAAAATGTCCATTTGTTGCTGCAATCATAGCGACCAGTTTGTTGCAACATACTGATGGAAATTCATTCTTGTCAGCAGGCTAAAAATCTACCATCTTCACAAAGCCATATTATGGAAATAAGGCTCATGTGGAAAGGAAACAAACCATTTTTCGGGGTCGGAAAACTACTTTAAATGACCACAAGAGCATTCCAGAGCATTTTGCCGATACAAACATGTATATTATAATTGCGACTGATCTGGAGTAAAAGTAATAAAATTGTTTTTAAGTTAGTATCGCATATGGCGCAGCAATAAGTTGTCACCTGGTGGTTCGAAAATGAGCTAAAATATCAACATTTTCCCTAAACTAAAATTGTTCTACCACAGCAGAGCAACGTACCGAAACAAGTGGTATACATGGCACTAATTAAAGCTCTAATTTGAAGTAAATACAATAAAAAGTAACCACTGTCCCTGCATATCACAATTGAACTAAAATCTCATCCTTAAAATCAGACAGACATTCGCAATTTTGCAACCACTCGCAATGCAAAAGTTTGAAATATGAGAAAGAATCAAATTATTGACCATATGTAGTAGCCTACGCAAGTGGCTGTGGAATGCTGACGGTGCATCTCAGGTACACAAAAATATTCACAAAATATCTTCAAGCAATTATTTGAGGCTACTTTCTGACATAATTTCATCTATGAATTTTACTGTAAAATTATTCCACAAATTTAGGTCCATCATACCAAGCTATTTTGTAAACGCTGACATCATTCCCTTGCAATTTCATGGAAACTACAAGTACATTTTCATCAGTTTAAGTAGAACTCCATTATCATTATCTCTACAAGTATTTCCCAATAATACTGGTACATTTCCTTGATTCCACACCTGTTTAAAAATACAATCAGTGGAAATGATGATGACCTTGTGGTAGAACTGGATTCAGCTGTTCAGTTTCAATTTCTGGTATTTCTGACTCAGTTTCTCTGCTTTCCAATTGCTGGTGCCACATTTCGGCATATAAGCCATCATGCACCAAAAGATCTTGATGCCTGTTTCAGAAAATATTAAAAATGCTAAATTTCATTACATGTGTGAAACTGGCAATCAACTAACAGTTATGCCAAGAAAAATTTGTTCAATTTTGCAAAAAATGTAAAGGCAAAAACATACCTTCCGCGTTCTACGATTTCCCCTTCCTTCAAGACTATAATTTCATCAGCATCAATAACTGTGGATAACCTATATCATAGAATAAACGTGTCAACTGAAGAAATTGACAACATGCAATCCTCGGCTTATAATCTACTAATCATATTGACAAAAACATTATTTAAGGCTCCCCTCACACACAAATTCGTAAAAAAAACCACCTGCCTGTGAGCTACTACAAGCGTGGACCTATTCGCGTAAAGTTTTTCTAATGAAGCCTGGATTTGCCGTTCAGTTTTTGTATCCAGTGCAGATGTGGCCTGTAATGCAGATGCATAAATGCACTTTATTCAGACGAGCAACTGCTAAATTTCGACAGTAAATCTCCAAAATTAAAATGCATCGTTACCTCATCGAGCAAAACAATCGTTGGGGCCTTCAGGATTGTTCTCGCGATGGCAATCCTTTGTTTCTCGCCACCACTTAGCTTGAGTCCTCTTTCTCCCACAAGTGTTTTATACCCTAAGCAAAAAATGTACAACATGCATTGCGTCTATCAAATATGTGGTTCGCACTTGCCTTGTATGACAGGGTCTTACCATCAGGAAAACTCAATATTTGATCGTGGATTTCCGAAGCTTGCGCGGCCTGTTCCACTTCTTCATCCGATGCAGTCACTCTTCCATAATGAATGTTGTATCTGAATGAAAATCTTGAATGAATTCAAATCATATTAACTATTTCCATAACATTTTCAAGGCGCCTACCTAATTGTGTTATTAAACAGCACTGTGTCTTGAGGCACCACACCGATTGACTTTCGGAGCGACACTTGTGATACCTGTTTGGTGAAAAATTGATTAAGCGATATAAAAGCGATTGTCCTCAATCCTACACTGGATTTTCCACCTTGGGGTAATATCTACCAAAACTTAAGGGCTAGAACCTCGAAATTTTGCATCATGAGTGTTGGGTAAATGTATCTTACAAACCATAACCTTAGGTGTCAACTAAGTTATTGGAAAAAATACTACAATGGAACAAACCTCTGCTATATTTTGACCATCGATTAAAATCTCGCCTTTTTGGACGTCGTAAAACCGGAACAGTAACCGCACTATTGTCGTTTTACCACTCCCTGTAGGGCCAACCTAAACATTTGAAGGCAGAAAAATTAATCGGCAGATAAAGGACAGCAGTTATTGATAGCAAATGAAATTTACGAACCAGTGCAACGGTTTGGCCCGGTTTTACCGAGAAGGAAATCCCCTTCAAGATAGAACGCCTGCGTATAAACGTTTACATGAACTAAACTGACCCAATTATCACAAATTCATTGTGGACGCCATTGCATTCACTCACGTACTCGGGGACATAGCTGAACCAGATATTGGAGAATTCTATGCCACCACCATTCATCTGAATGTCCGGGGCATTCTCGGCGTCCTTCACGTCTCGGTCGGTGCCCAACAAGTCGAACATGTTCTCCATATCGATGAAGCTCGTCTGGATCATTCTAGTATTGTGAAATAATGCATCAGAAGTTTAATCTGGAGTAAAAATACTCCCAACAGAACTGGCCACAGAAAGATTTCATCCAAATTTGCAACGATAATTGCCTGTAATATGTTCCGAACCAATTAAGCGGCAGATAAAGTTGCAAAATATATGTTATCAACAGAACGTAGCTCCCCGAAGTGAATACGGTCGGCTCAGTCACCACCAGATGGGCACAAAGAAGGGCACTGGCTATGAGACCTGATGTAATGATAAAACTCTGGACCATGTTCAACAAAGACATGGAGGCCGTGCTTTTCCATTCGGCTTTCTAAACGAATGCCAAATACAAGCGTATCCAGATTAGACATGGCAGGTGCTTGATGATGAATTTGGCTCCTGAGTGCTTACCTGATACTCGCAAATGGCCTCGCCATACCTGTCTACTTCGAATCGCTCGGCACCATAATATTTAACCTGTTCAAACAGTGCGGCATAATTAATATGAACACAAAAAACCTTGTACAATTTCACCATCTTGGCATTACCGTTTCAAAATTCAAGAGTGAATCCACTGCCCTAGAGTTAGCAGCATTGTCCAACTGATTCATGCTTCTACGGTATTTTGTCCTCCATTCAGTCAGAAGTATAGTGGCCGCTTGATGGGGGCATAACGCACTGTAAGATCAGGGTTATAGGAATTCCAGGGTTACCTCGGCACACTACTTACCGAGATATAATGCCATGGTCCCAAAGATGATCAGCCCAAACCAGATATTGAAAGTGGTGGCCAAAAAAACGGTTGCGATGAGGATGTCCGCAATAGTCGGTATAATGTTGAACAATATGTAACTGGAATTTGTTCGTGAACGTAAAGAATTAGAGAAGCAAATGGAAATGACCACAAAATAGGAAGCGTTTCTAATATCGACTGACTTTAATAGATTATTAATACTGTTGGTTCCTCTATCAACTGCACGCAAAACTTCTCCAGTTTTCCGCTTTAAATGCCAGCTCATTGACAAGCTGAAATTACAAAGGCATTTTGTTATGGTAGTCTCAAGTTTTAAAACTATATCACCATGTTAATTGACCTACCTATGCAAATGAGCAAACAGCTGAAGCTGCAATTCCCTCGTTGTGTACTGCTGGACACGGATCCAAAGAAATGAGCGTGCGTTGCTTAAAAATCCCATGCCACCTGAAGGTCAAATAACTGACGCTTAACATATATCCACATTAAAATATGGAAAATATAAATCCTGAATAACTGCTACCCACCTGTTCCGCCTCCTTGCAAGAGCATTAGAAACCCATACATAAGAATCAGATCCCACGGGAACACAAGTCCTTGTTTGTCATTTACATCCGTGAGTTTATCGACTGACAAGAAATTGAAAGTTAAACAATGCATTTGAATAATCAGTTCGTTCTGAGTTTAACTCACTTATTTTTTTATAATAAATTGGTGTGAACAGGTTTATGATTCTTCCAGCAACAAGAGACGCCGTGCACAAAATTACGTAGAGTTGCAGCACAATCGACTTTTTAGGCCAAAGAAAAGGCAATAAGATCTTAAGTTTCTTGAACAGGTTGCTGAAAGTCGATCTTTGGTGAACCGTGACTGTTGAGGCATTCTCGTTGGATTCCCCCTTGAATATCCAAACAAAATTGAATAAGTCTAACATTTCCGTCATTTGCTGTTTTGTAAAAATGCCCTAGAAATGTTATGATATATGCATACTGGCTCAACCAGTACTTTTGTTCCTGGACGTCATCAGTTTTAAAAATTTCATCTCTACATTCAGATTAAAATCGACACACATTTTTCCGTACTGAATCATTAAGTTTCAGCTGGCTGCCATGACATATTCGTATTTTGTGCAGTACATCAATAAGTCTAAATGTTACCGGATTGATGAGCGGCCTGTGCTGAATTTGCATGGACAAATACCGCTGTGGTGATATTATCCCTGGCGCTTTCAGCCCTAACAGGAACAACCAGAAAGTGAAGGTGTAGCGCACAATGAAAAAGCCCAATTCTATTCTACTGGAATGGCTGAAACGAAATCATAGCAATGCCATCAGCTCATTGCATGAATATGCAAGTTTAAATTTCAAAAGGTTTCGGGGGAAAACATTGAAACGTACCAACAATCATATTTCAGTACATACATTTCATAGAGGCAACTAACTGAGCACCCCAAAACAGAACTTTGAGTCGAAAAGATTGTTTACCTCGACTGCTCGAACCACCACGACTCGTTGTGAAGATTCAAGAGTGCGAGATTTTCCCCGATAAATGCCAGCGTCCAGAAAAGCAGCATGCCGATGCTGTGGCCCCACGTAGGAATGGATGGCAGGGCGTACCTGCGCTCAATGAGGACTACCCCTAACGACAATGGCCATAAGACCACTGACAGAACCATGGTCAGGATCATGTAGCCGTAAATTGTTCGAGTGTATAAAATCGTGGCCTGCAAGACAAACCGAACCAGGGCGAGCAGCGGCAGTAGTAGGGTGATCAGAATCTGGAGCTTGAAAAGGCAGGAGCGTGGCTGAGAACCCATCTCGATTCGTATGGAATACTTCTTGTATAGGTACATTTCCACGGCCCAACAGATGCCGACCCACACAAAGAGCACCGAGGTGGTGACAGTTTCCCCAAAACACTGGCTGAATCCATGGTCCTTCCAGACATCAGTGAAGGAATCGTTGTTTTGGCAGTACTGTATTGGCAGCATTGTACGTGCTCGGCCAGTCTACAAAAGAAAGGATATAATGTGCTCGAAACAATGCCCAACTTTATTAATCCTCGACAGGGATGGTCCATTGAGCTTATGATGCTTGCTTTCGTATAATGATAACTACGTACTGGTAGTGACTACTAGGGGGATGGTACCATTCCAATTCATTATAATAGTATTCTAATTTTATTTAGCTTTTTTTTCATAAATGTAGTTACATATACATGCAGACATGGATGGTATATCATTCTGTTAGAAAGCATTACTCTTCACAAATATATACAAGTATATTATGTACTGTACGACCTTGCACTGAAGGTCGACTTGTGTTAGCAGCTACATGTAGATGCTGACCAATAAATTAGTACTTCCGAAATAAAAGCATGGACTTTACCCGGCATTGTCATGCATGCAACTACAGTATATAGGCACATGTACATCGTTACATAATCTTCCATTTTCTATATTATGAATCAATGTCATTGAAAAGTATTGCATGTACTTTAATGATTACAATGCCGACCACCTAGTTTGATATTGCGATAACTGCACCAATTAGTTTACCTCTTATATAATCAGGAAAATGCAAAGCATAGTGCACCCTGGTACGACCCATGCAGGGATATGCCAGTCATGAACAAGGACGTGATTTTGCGCTAGTACCAAATTAATATTTCCTATGACTGGCCTATCAGTTTGAAGCAATTAACTTTATCAGTAAATGGCAATAAATTGCGAAATTTATTTCATGATTAATAACAGCGGAATCAGAATAGGCGCTGCGATTTTACATGTTTAAACTTACCAATCAAGCATCAGCGATCAGTATGTAATTTGATCGAATGAGTTCCAATATGGCGACCACGAAGCACGTGACGTCGCAAACGTTTCGGTGGGAAATTTAAACTTCAGAAAACGAAACTATATAAGGTTTTTCTTTTCTATTTTCTTCCCAAAGCAAGCGTTTAGAATTTTGAATGAATTAATTGATTAATATTACAGTGAAAATATTATTTCTCATCGCTAGGGTGCAACCGAACAGATCCTGTCGTTGGGGAATGACTTTTTATAGATATTTTATCGAGGCAACACAAGTTTTTAGAAAAATGTATGACAACAAACGAATACGTTTCCTAATGCGTTTGCATGCTGTTCCACCGCGCAAAAAAATGCCAAATAATCATGAGTAAATATCTAAAAATACACGCCCCCGGGTGGGGTCGAACCACCGACCTTTCGGTTAACAGCCGAACGCGCTAACCATTGCGCCACGGAGGCGATGATGATCTATGTTAAATACCGCAT
Source organism: Cylindroiulus punctatus (assembly GCA_034695085.1). Lineage (NCBI taxonomy): Eukaryota > Metazoa > Arthropoda > Diplopoda > Julida > Julidae > Cylindroiulus > Cylindroiulus punctatus. The sequence goes on from JAQFYZ010000914.1 coordinate 7,926, forward strand.
TCAGTGCGTCTTTTTTTTAAAAAAAACAAAGCTATGTGATATGTTGATTTTATTTCTATGAATATTATTACACTATAAATCTTGATCCATGTATATATGCGCTATTTTGATCCATTTATACACTGTACAAGATATTTAAATGGATCAAACTTTTAAAAAGTGTTACCCCAGCATTAATGCGCTTTTCAGATGAGGTCAATGTAGCCTCCGTGGCGCAATGGTTAGCGCGTTCGGCTGTTAACCGAAAGGTCGGTGGTTCGACCCCACCCGGGGGCGTGTTTTTTACAATTTTTTTCGATATCGTTTAGTAATTTACAAGTGTCATAAAACAATAACCTCCTCTGCAGAAAACGTTTTTCGTCTGTTTTTATGTATTTTTCATATGTGACTCCAAATTCAACGATTGAAATATATACAGTATGTACATGTACAGTATGTTAGAAATATAGGCAGCGGGGCATCTCGGAAGCCTCCGTGGCGCAATGGTTAGCGCGTTCGGCTGTTAACCGAAAGGTCGGTGGTTCGACCCCACCCGGGGGCGTGTATTTTTTATACTTTTTTATTCGTTTGCATTGTAGTTATCCTTTTAGTGAAATGTATTACAGTGTAATTTTAATGTACAATTGTATTATGCTTGTTGTAGACAAACAAAAAGATGTTCAACAATTACATTTACAAGGCACCCTGTAATTTACCATTGACAGCAGTCAAAGATTCCCCATTATCCCTATAATAGATTAGCAAAATCCCTATTTAACTGTTGAATAACCAAAATGGAGTCCCTGCTAGGACATCTCGTCACTGCTTTCCTCGTTAATTCTCTTTCCATTTGACAAAAAGCACGAAGCAGTTAAGTTTAGTCAAAGCAAATAATGGAATGCTATGAGGCGCACTATAAACGACCACATTCAGGTTGGTGTTCGGCTGCTAATTGCCTAAATCAGCGTGGAACGAGCTCAGGCATTTCTTTCTTCATGTTTCCAGCATCTCCAGAAAGGTGATCAGTCCAATGATTATATTAGACTGCATGTGATTGTATTGTATAAGTGATCAAATTATTATTATGCTGGGCCTGTACTATCAGATAATTAAATTATCTGTCAAATCAATCTGGCTGTATTGTAGACCCTACATGCATATACTGAGAACTGTCAAGACAACAGCTGTTGTCTTGACACTAGCTGACACTAGCTTAGTACTGACTTGTAGATCAGCAAAGATGTCGTCAGTACGATTATGATATATAAATGATAAGTACAACTTATCAGAACGTTTTTTTCAAGGTGCAAGACATGGTCCATCAATGCTGGACGACCAGATCTTGAGAAAAGAGCAGCAGAAGACAGCAAAATCTTACGCAAAAACAATGCATTGTGCGAGGAACACTTCCACAGGGATCAGTTTATGTGTCCTGCAGAAAAAGGAGTGCTCAACAAACGAAAGCGACTTATGCCCAAAGCGATACCTACATTATTTGGTATGGAAATCCAAAAGATGACAATGGGAAACACCAGTGCCAAACCAGAAGAACCAACAGGTGTAAATAATACATGCCACAGATACGCAGCTTTAGGTGCATGTGTTTGGATTGATCTTATCGCATATTTATTCTTATTTTCAAAGTAAACGTCTGAATTTACTTTATTTGACTATATCAACTTTATTTTCTTGCTTGAAATTTACTTCACTCCCAAAAAATGAGGTTCTCAACCAATGTTGCTCTCGGCTGTTTATATTGAAAAGAAGCGAGGATATTTTCAATGTCATTCCTGCGTTTTTGACCAGTTTGTAGCTGGGATATTTATGTTACTTTGGAGTTGTAAAATTGGAAATTTTGGAAACTGTAGAATATAGACTTCCTACATAGGGTTACAATGGTAGAATGGAGTCCATGGGGCTCTAAGTGTGCAATCAAAACTTTTGAACTGTAAAATCATCAATGGCATAATGATGCATGTATATTAGCGAAAAGTTTTAATTAACACCTAAGTTTTTTTTCGTAGAAAACGGAAAAAGTTGCAGAGGTGAACAACAGATTGAGACGTTCATGGCGTCAGAGTTCAATACTGTCATGGATCCAGATATTTTGCTTATGGACCTTGTAGCCAACCAAGAAACAACTCCAGATTCAGGCCTGCGCAGTGATATGAAAGCCACAACGGAGTCTGGGGATACATATCTCGCGGTACCTTTCAGTGCTGATGAACCTTATTCAAGTAAAATCGTTCCAAACGAAATAGTTGCAGGAGATTGCCTGGAGGAGAATTCGGATTCTGCTGCAAGTGAAGTGTTGAAATTGAAGCAACTATTGAGAGGGCAAATTCGGATAATACAGCAGTTGAAAAATAAAGTGCGGATGTTGAACACAATGGCGAAGCAATACGAAAAACCCGAAGGGATAATAAAATTAGCAGCCAGCTACTTGGAAGATGAGGACCTGGTCGCGTTTGCCATGAAACTTCGAAGCTCCAGCAAAAATAAAAGCTGCATCATAACTGGAGAAGATGAATTGCAGTCAAGCGATGATATTTACATGTAACATGCAATACATGTCTACGGTGCATGTAAAGTGTGCGCCCTGTTTTGGGTAGATGAGGTTCATGAATGGAATATTTGAATGTTACTGAAGATGACACTACATGCTAAATCAATAATAATATTTTGTTAATATAAATTATGGCCTGTTTTTTTAAAAAAAGTTTTGATGAAATTTTAATTGGAAAAAATATATTTGTCTACAAATTAGCTTGTGAAATTGATTACAAAACTCATGTACCAGATTACAAAAAAATAATATCGCCTCCGTGGCGCAATGGTTAGCGCGTTCGGCTGTTAACCGAAAGGTCGGTGGTTCGACCCCACCCGGGGGCGTTGTTTTTTAACTTTTTTTTTTCGAAAATGCCATGCAACATGAGTTTTAATTTGCCGGACAGGTGAGCTCAGCTGAAAGATTAACGCGTCGTATACCCAATTTGATAAAAATTCGCCTAGACAATTTGGTCGTCTGCATTGATGCAGAATGCTCAAACTCCCTAGACACATCAATAAATCGCTCATTTCTGCCAAAACGCAACATCAAAACGCTAGATTTGATTAAAGGTTCCATTTGGCGGACGATTTCACCGCACCCGTCGATTCAGCTCTTCGATGCGATTTATTATCGTCGAAATACTTGAAATCCAGACCTAGGGGACAAGTCTTGGAAGTCGTTTGTTCCAGCGTGGTTCCACTGCACAATGTTGTCGCAAGCTTCCATACGACATCCGGAATTTGTCCCCATAGTCTTGAGTTGGAATATTTTCATGTTAATAAATCGTAATAAAAACGTGGATCGACAAGAAATGTGAGCTTACCTAAAAAATTAAACGTTTTATTGAATTTAGATACTGAATGTCTTGTATATATGACGATTTTGTTTTAAATTAATGGTTTAGTAAATTCTTAGGGAATTTTAGACTTTGATGATTGATACAGTGGATTTTGGGAAGATGCAGTGCAAGATGCAAGGAAAATTGATTTTAAATTTCGTGGATTACCGTGAGTATTAGCGTTATTTAGAACTTTCGTTCAACTGTCAATGTGTACATCATGCGTAGACATCACGACATCAATTCCATAAATGATAATTTCATGACATGTCGATGTGCCTCAAAATTTTAATAACAGATATTACAAGGGGCTTTGGAGGTTACCATGCAGGAACGCTTTCAGCTGGTGCATACTGGCGACAAAAGTAAGTTGAAAATAACTCCATAGCTCTAGATGAACCAACTGTTAGTGATCCAAAAGATGTCCCATATGTGACCATACTGATGCGGCTGACACCTGCGTGCAATCTTTCATAGTAATTACCATAGGGATTTTAGAGGTTCGCCAGCTCATAAACAGGCTGGTAAGTGTTTCTGCACTTCGAGTCGTACCCCATCCAGGCCTCCATCAGTGCCATCACATGCTCGAGTCGTTATCTGTGGTGCTGGAGTTATTGGAAATTCCATAGCATATCACCTTGTGGAGAATGGCTGGACCGACATAGTAGTTCTTGAGCAGGGCATGTACGTAAGTAGTTTGATGATTAATGCACGTGAGTTAATTCAAGCCGCACTCAAAAAGCATTACTTTCCATATTTTTCCCAGAGTTGGTTGTGGGACATCATGGCATGGCTCGGGCCTAGTTGGTCAGTTCAAATCTGCTGCTGAAAGAACATTGGTTTCTTATAGCGCTCAGCTGTATAAAAAGCTACAGGGTGAAGGCCATGATTTAGGTTTGAGCGTGATGGATTTTTTGTACCTAACAAATTCAACATTTTCTAAAGCTTGGTATTTATAAAGTTAAATTTTTGATTGAATTTTTGCACATTGCAGGATGGAAACAGTGTGGCAGCTTGAATGTTGCACGGACTCCCGACAGACTGAATTCTTTGAAGCGATTTGTAACAAATTGCAGGTAAGAGAACATTCAAATATTATGGCGTTATCATTGGGGAGATCTAGGGAGTTAGTCGAATGCTGTTGTCAACATTCTGTTTGATGATTATGATTATGATTTATGATTTGTAACCCAATTATGTTTTGCAAATGATTTCGCCCCTTTTATCATAGTAGTGCCAGACCAATAATTAATTTTGATATAAAATTGTCTGAATTTGAATGTCATCATTGGGAACGAATGATAACATAGGGGGTGGGGGTCTGAAAATCAGGGAAATGTGATACATGATTATCAGAACAGTTTTGTGTATGCATGGTGCTAAAAAGGGTCAGTTCTCTAGCTGTCTATGGAGGAAGCTTATAATGCTACAAAGCCAGTATATATTGTCAAGGGTGACCCTTCGTAAGGTCAAGGCTGACCTCGTAGTCGATGCCCTGGGTGCCCAAGGGGGTTCTATTGAGCGCCACCTGGGGCCTGTAATCGTTTACCTGGAGAGTGGAGAGCTCTGGGTTCAGGAGTCGAGGTGTGGGTCTCTTAGGAGGCGGTTGCCTCGTGCCGGGGTCCCTGTCTCAAGTGCGCATGGACCTTTGTATTTCGCCGCTCGATCATGTTGGCAATGACTCGAATCGACATGGAATGTAACACGTTCGTAACCTTCGAATAAAAGCTGCCTTTTGCTGCACCACTGTCTGTGATTGGAGCCTAATTCCGGTATTAAACCGTGACAATATATTCTGGAGTAGCAAAAAGAGTGTTATCAGTATCTGTTTTTATTGTCTTGTTTTCTATATATAATGGTTTCTCCATTATTCTTATTGCCAAACTGATTGTTGTTTGTTTAGAGCTGGTGGCTTAGATTGCGAACTTATTATTCCATCCGAAATTAAGAAGTTGCATCCCCACATGAATACTGGAGACTTGGAGGTGATTTTCAAAAGTAAATGCATATTTAACATTGAAACTGTTGAACAGAGCTCTACCATGGCAACAAACATAAGTAACCTGCAGAGATTGACTTTTTCATATATCTTGACTTCTTATTTCACAATGCCAGTAAAGTTCAGTTTTCAAAGCTTGAATGATAATAATTTTTGCCTAGGGGGGTGTTTGGCTGCCGAGTGATGGTGTCATTGACTCCATGAAAATTTGTCATGTATTCTCCAAACTTGCAAAACAAGGAGGTAATTCCAAATCATATGGATTAGAATGGAAAAGAATGGATTAAACATGGGTATAAAACTGTGTTGTTTCCAATAAAGGAGCAGAATATGTGGAAAATTGCAAGGTGCTGCAAATGATAACATCGGATGGGAAAATCTTTGCTGTTGAGACCAACTTGGGCACAATTCAATGTGACTATGTAGTGAATTGTACTGGATTGGTATGGTGTCTCAATTTATATCATGAAATAAGTGCCTTTCAGTGACACTTCTTGCACTGAAAGCTATTTACATACACATGATATTGTATTGTTACACCCAATTATTTTACAACACGTAGTGGTCTCGGGACTTGGGAGAGAAATGTGATCCAAAAGTGCGCATCCCATCCCATGCTGCTGAACATCTGTATTTCACCACCAAACCATTGCCGAGCGGAATGATCGACCCCATGCTGCCCGGTAAAGAATTTTTAAAGCATTAATATTATTGATATTTCAGTATGATCAGATTGATTTAAGAATTTCATGAATTTTATCTGTAACTTCAATTTATAGTGATCAGAGATTATGATAGCCGGCTTTATTGCCGGGAGTGGAATGGCGGATTTTTAGCTGGGGGATTCGAAACTGTGGCTGAAGCTGTGTTCCGTAAAGGAGTTCCAGAATCGTTTCAGTTTCAGTTGCTGCCTCAAGACTTCGATCACTTCAGTAAGTTATTAATTTTGATCACGTCATAGCATGAAAAGTAAGCTAATTGGCTCAATTTGTATGTTGTATGGAATCGTACAGTATTTCATATCGGCAACAGATCACATCATATTTTTTGTGTGAAAAACTTTTGGAATTTCTTTTTCTGACAAAATGTTTGCTTTAAAAATCAGTAAACCAGAAGCGAGAACTTGTATCGGCAATACAAATTTCCAGATTCCTTTTTATTGTGCAGGGCGTCTTATTGATGTAGCCATGAAACGGGTTCCTGTTATGAGTAAATCTGAAATTGAACAGCTACACGACGGGGCAGAAAATTTCACAGCAGATGGCAAATGGATTTTGGGAGAATCGCCAGAGGTCAGAAGTTCTACCCAAATCATTGGATGTTTTTCCTTCAGCAAGAGGAGTTGAAACTAAATATTTTTTCCCCATAAAATTTAGGTGGACCGCTACTATGTGGCTGTTGGCATGAATGGAAATAGCGGACAAGGAGCGGCTGGGGTTGGGAAAGCCCTCTCGGAGTGGATCATATATGGTGAATCTTCATCCGACATGCTGCCATTCGACATCCGCAGATTTACGGACCTACACAACAACAAACGGTTTCTTGTGGAGAGAGTCAAAGAAATTGCAGGTTGTTATCGTAGCATTTCTGAAAAGCATCGAAGATTTGACGCCACCTTATTGCATTTTTTAAACCAATTTCACTGCAGGCCGTCATTATAAACTGCTTTATCCCCTTCAAACTGAATTCGAATCTGCACGTAAGCTGTGCTGTTCACCTTTGTATACGGAGCAGGAAGCCGAGGGTGCGGTGTTTGGAGAAGTTATGGGCTTCGAAAGAGCACTATATTTTAACACTGTCAATACAGGTGGCAAAACTATTTTTTCCAAGTTACACCGAATAGCCAAAGTCAAGGATTGGAACGTTCTTTTAAAGCGATTTATTTTTAATAGAGCGCCCTGCACCCGGATGTCAACAGTCATTCAGCAAACCAGGATGGTTTGATTTTGTCAAGGACGAGTACTATACGTGTCGAGAAGGAGTTGGAGTTTTGGATATTTCATCCCTCACTAAATTCAAATTAAAGGTAGTCGACTGACATTATTTGACAACATGATTATATCCAGAGATTAACTATCTGAGGGATTTTCACGACGTCATTTGTTCTGAAAATGTTACCAATTTTTGATTGTGAAGTCCCCAGGGACGGAAGTTGTGGACTTCTTGCAATTGCTATGCTCAAACGACATCAATGTTCCTGTTGGCACCATTGTCCAGACCGGAATGCAAAACGAAAAGGGCGGCTTCGAGAACGATTGCGTCTTGCTCCGAAAAGAGGAAAACTCGTAAGCATGGTTATCTAAGATTGTCGACCTGCTGCAAAGCGCGTGCCGTTGATTAATCAGTATTTTTGTGTAATGTTTTGCTGCCAGCTTTCTGATGATTTGTCCAACCGTGCAGCACACCCGGATGACAGATTGGATCCACAGGCATCAACCAGTCGATGGATCTGTGACTATCCGCGATGTTACCTCCATGTATACAGTGCTAAATCTCGTCGGGCCAAAATCCAGGGAGCTGATGCACGAACTGACAAACACCGATATGAACTTGACACCGTTCACATATAAGGCAAGCATCCTGTAGCATCCATTATAGTGTTCGGCTTGATTTTCTTGCAGTATTTCCTGTGTTTTCAATATGTTCTGCCGCCAGTCATTAGTGATGGTATTTTGTATGTCGATATTGTTTGCAGGAAATCAATATGGGGTATGCCAGCGGAATAATGGCACTCGGCTTCACTAACATGGCAGAGCCAGGCTATTCATTGTACATCCCTGCCGAGGCAAGTATTCTCTGATTTTCAAATTCGTGTTCCGCTAGCCTGAGTCAGTGTTTCGACAAATATATTTTTTATCCGTAACAGTATGCGCTTCACATATACGACCGCTTGATGACAGTTGGACGAGATTATGGGATTCGTAATGTTGGTTACTATTCGCTGCGTTTTCTGAGAATTGAGAAATTTATCCCGTTTTGGGCGGAGGAACTGGACAGTAACACCACACCCTATGAAGTGGGACGGGGCCATAAAGTCAAACTGGAGGTCGGTACTTTCTTATTTGGGGAAATGCTAATGTTAAGAAAGGCATGCATTTAAACAGATTTTGCTTGTCTTAAGACCAGTTTCGGGTATTTGATTTGGGTTTTGACAAGGCAGTTGGTTGATTCAGGAACTTGAATTGAAGTAGGCTTGACTTGGGACGAGCACTTTCTAAGACCAGTACGTTCATCGCAAACTATGCCATCCAGTTTTATAGAGGCCAGTAGACCACACCCCATTACTTCCATGCGAGCCCACGTGAAAATGACTTTTTGTTAGAGCACGTGGAGTAAGTTGTGTTTTCCCCGCATGCAAACAGGTTGACTAATGTTTAACTAAATTTAAAATGTTGGGATTCTTACTACTCGGCATATTTTTCAAAAATCTGTATCTAGACAATTGCAAAGATGCAGAATTTGGATCTGAAATAAATGGTCTTCTAAACAAATATTCCGTATTTGCAGAAGGAATATTTTCTGGGAAAGTTCGCCTTGATGCGACAGCACGAAAAGGGAGTAACCAGGAGGCTGGTGCACTTCACGTTGGAAAATCACGACCTCGAGCAAGATGTGTGGCCTTGGGGACGAGAACCCATCTTCTGCAATGGCACGTTTGTGGGCACTACAACTTCGGCAGGGTAAACTGACCCTTCACAACCAATGTTTTCAAATAACTGTTTCGGAAATTAACTGTAGCCTCACTTAAACAGGTACGGATTCTCAGTGAACAGGATGGTGTGTATGGGCTTCGTTCGAAACGTGAATCCCACTACAGGCGAGGCTGTTATTGTCCATAATGAATTTGTAACGGGTAAGCAATCTCATTTTGAAATCGAAATTGCGGGCAAAAGATACAACGCCAAAGCTAGTCTCCACCCGCCTCAAATCCCAGTCATCACGATGGACGGGATGAACACCCGCTACATCCCTAAAACAAGAAGCTCGGTTTTTATTCATAATAAGTAAATGCCATTTTGTAGACGTTAGGACTTAACATCTGTATACAGTGGTACCTCTCTTTGTTGGAAACCTATTGTGCATACTAAAAGTGTCAGAGTAAGAAACTTTGCCAAGTTTTCGATAAAAATTTCTTCGGCCAAGCCTGGGAATATGACGTCAAATAATTCAGATGGATGTCACATAGGTACTACGTGTTATAAGAGGCGTATTAGAGATGTAATAATAGATACAAGTAAAAAAACCTGATTTAGATTCTTACCCATCTAATATCCTAGATACATTGGCAGATGGTTTGCAACTATGGCATACATCTGATGCAGAAACAAACTGTCCAACAAAATGGGGGGCCAACTAGAGGGGTTCCACTTTATAAGGTCACAGTCCAACATTTTCATTCGAAAGAGCTTTATTTGGCGTTAATCCGTGTGATGTAAAAACTTAACAAGCAGAGCAGCCTTTTAAGAATTTGGAATGTGTAGTCATTCAAGGTTGGTAAATGCAGGCGTACAAGATTATCGAGAAATCATGTTTGTAAATTATTGTAATATTAATAAATTATCGAAATGTACTCGTGTTGACAGATTCTTGTAGCATTACGTGGCCCACTGGTTATCAGCAGTTGTCTCTTCAACTCTCAAACAACGCAATCAGTTCCGATAAACTGACAGAAAAAGCAGTCTGGTTGAAATGGGTTCCGAAGGAAAAGCATGTTCCACCGCCGCCAAGGATCAGGATGGTTTCATCTCGGGGAAGCAGCACGCTGCTGTGTTTGGAAAGCATGGTAGGTTGTGCCGTCACCTGTAACAGGTCATTTTTTAAGTAATTTTAAGGTCTTAACCCCTGAAATTCGGCAATCACTGCTAACAACCATGCTGAGCATGATTGCAAAAGATAGAAACTGGGAAATTTGTCTCACTTGTAATGAAAATTCTTTGCATTTTCCACTTAGTAGATTGACGACGGCTATACCTGGAGGTGGGCCCGTTAGTGTATTTACGCCGCCGACCAGAAACATCTTGTCCTGATACTCGTGTGCGGTGTGAGAATACCTACCAGATAATTCATGTCAAAACAAGCTTGAAAGATACGCTTTGGCAAAGCGGATTAGTGTAAGTACCTTGGATATATGACAGTGATTTCAAGCTCCGACCACTCGTTTCTCACACAGTCTAGCTTGTAAATAGAGTTCAGTGGCGTGGAATTACCACTTAGGCCTCCAGAAATAATGATGCTTTGATTCCATATACAAGCTGCATGAGAGTGACGTGGACTTGGAAGGTTGCCGGTAGCATTTACCTGAAAATAATTACCGCGCAATTGTTAGAAGAATGTCAATTCTACAAGAGAAAAACATTCTGTATGACCAGTGATGGAAACATACCTTGGACCATTCAAAAGTCTCTAGATCAAGCATATGGCAGTCGTTCATAGCAATGCAGGCCTGATTTTTACCACCAAAAACCACGATGTTTTTTTTATCTGAAAGTCAGAAGTTATAATTCATATCGTTGATATTCGCAGCTTGCCAAATATCTTAACTATGAGCAAATACCAGTCACAAATATGTCAATTTTTAAAGTGAAACTATGTATATCGATGGTTTACTGCACAGATACTGTAAGTCCAATACTCTGTAAAATTGAGTCAGACCTCGATTGCGAATCACATATTGCATAGTAATGTTGTATCCAAACTTGAGACCTCCACATAAACCGTGACCAAGTATTATACATGTATAGTAAAACAATTTGTTGGTATGTACACACGTTGTAAGCCCTTTCTGTGATGGTACTGTGTATACCTCTGGTCAGCGCACCGATATTGGCCATATGTCCAGAAGAATCTACACAAATTGCTAGTTTTATTTTAAACAATGAGAACAATTGAAGTTATACATATATGGTACTTTTCATACTCAACTGAGGCTACTCGAAAATCATAGCAATAATAATTGAAAGGTTCAACGTGATGATGAAACAACATCTACAAGTTGAATAACTGGATTTACAATATCTGTGCAATAAACCACTGATGTATCAACCTACTAACCATTTATTTTTATTACAGAAGCAGTGTGTCGCCACCTATTTTCCTGGCCTTCAGAATTTTTCACCACAACTTTCTCCATTTCAAACTCAATTTTTTCAGATTGGGAGGAATCCGACAAGTCTACATTAAGCCGAATTGTGAGGATGTCCGAGCAGGCACTTTTGGGCGACATACGCCCACCTATCATGATCAAAGTCTGGTCAGCGACGCCGTTGATGCTATGAAACAGGCGCCCAGCTAGAAAGTGCAGGTAAGCTCCAAAATGAGTAAAATTTTATTCTCATTTCATTTATTTTGTCAATGCAATTGATAAAATTCTGTCGTATTCCCCATACTTGGAAAATGCGTCTGTTTGGCAGAAAAAATGAAATCTTTCCTAGTTTCCAAATTCGTAACATGAATTTCAGGCAGTCGTCGATGCCCGCCTTTATTCGCACAACCAAAACCACCAATGGTCACCACAATGTTGTTTATTAAAATGCTTTGATGGCCATACCTTAAAAACGGTGACAATCTTGAAATTGGCAAAAAGAAATTATAAATAGCTAACATTTAATTAAACCTATCAGTTACCTAGCAACCTTCCCAAATTCCTGAGGAGTTAGAGGAAAATGTATTTGATTAACTGATGAGAAAGGGCCTGAGTTACAGGAGTTATTGTACGCCCATGACGGGCCAGGTGGAATTTCGCCATTGGTTGCGCAGATTAAAACGTAATGGCCACATTTCTGATGAAATTCTTCAAACTCCTCGAACAACTCCAATTTGTCAACTCGTTGTCGTTCCGATAATGACAAGTTGTTCTGATAAAACGTGTTCATGTCTACAATGTTGCATTGGCTCCATCCCTGCATGATAAAGAGACGAAACAAAAAGGCGGGTTATTTCGACACAAGCATTTTAAATGTTTTTGGAATAAACTGTCAAACTCACCAAGTTCAAATATCTTTTCTTTTGAGATAAAATATCAGGATACAAATTGACGCTGCGCAACTGAGACCCAATTTTATGAAAATGCAGAATCCTGCAAGAAATGATAATATGAATCCAAATTACTTTGTGACTTACCCAATAACTTGGACGTTAAAAACAGTACTTGCATCACCTGTCCAAAGCCATCGTTTGGGGATATCTAATAAGAATATATGATGTGCTTTACAAAACGACATATCTAAACGTCTTGGAAAGAGAAATCAAAAGACGCAACCCCGTTACCTGTTCATATACAGAAATTTGAGCATTACGAAAGAATGTGGAAGCCCAATTAATCAAAGCACTTGACCTAACACAGAAAAAGGAAGTATTTCAAGCAAGCATTTCAATCAAGCTGATAAACAAAACATCTGCCATGCTAATGGACTAATTGCTGAATATACGTCACAACTACGTTTTACCCCCATACTTTGTCTCTTCCATATATGTGATGGCGCACTCAGAAAGCAACAAGGTGGGTGCTGTCACATCAATGCCACACTCTAAAAGGCGATGTTCCAAATCAACCAGATCGTTCAAGTCCAGCCCGAGCAATTTATAATTCTGAGAATTCAGTGCTGGAACAGAAAATAATGTAGATGCCTTTATTAATATTTAGTAACTTTGCTAACTACCTAAGCTCACCAATGTATCCCTTGTCACTTTCTTTGATTAGAAATGAGGTGTTTGCTGGCAACAATTCCAGTAGCGCCTCACGAGACTGCATCAAACACGCTTTGCGTTTGACAACATCAGGAAAGTCTATCTGAAGTTGATTATGCAAGGTTATTTCAAATTCTTAAGCTCCAGTACATGCATGTACTCATTTGGTTGAGAGGGTATTGTAAGCGACATTGTTTTAATACCTCAAAGACACTGACATCTGCGTCTTTCCAGCGCTCTTTAATCCTAAAATAGAGCGTATCAAAGCCCGCACCCAGTGACAGGATCTAGCATTTCAAGGAAATTTTCAAATGAGCTCTCATGGGTATAGTGAATCTGAATATACCTGTACATGTACAGGACGCAGTATGATTACTTGAGCTGGTGTGCCTTTTTCTGCACAGTAGGACAAAAAATCTAACAAGACTGCGTCAACTGCCTTAGCTCGCACATAATACCCCCTGAAATAAGAGAAAAAAATTTCAAATAATATGGAACTGTTCAATGTACATGCAAGTTCGCGACTCGAATTAATTTAATTTCAGCATCATGGTAGAAGAGCTAGGTTTTCCAGACTTCTTTCAAATCTGATAAACATGCATTGGAAAACTGGGGGATATATATATATATATAAATATACCTATTTATTAGAGGAGCTCTTCTAGATGGTTTATCAACGAAATGGCTCAAAAAGCCATCAGAAAAATAACCCATGTTGACCATGGAGTTCTTGCTAACGATGCTGCTGTCATTGGTGCCTTGCACCTAAAAGTGAAAAAAAAAGAAAAATATCCCTTATCGGCATAACAGTTCATTATATCTGTAGAAAGGTAGGCACAACATTGTTACGGGTACTACGTACTGCGACTTTATTTGCGGTTTTACAAGACATTTGCTATTTTCATAAAAGCTCAGCTCACAATTGATCATGCCATGTGCCTGATGGCCTGTCGTCTGCTAGGGACATGGTCGTTGCTAGGCAACCAATGGGTCATCTGCTGGTTTATTGATGATGACGACACATGCCTGGTTTTCCGTCGCGATTATCGGTTAGTCGTTCCACGTCCTCGAAATGCCAGGAATCGTTCTCTTGCCATCCGCTTCAAAGAATGGTTTCCTTGCCAGAGGGAGATGATCTGCAGGCTCTAACTAGCTCGTCAGCGATGGCCTGCGAACAAGAAACGGACAAAGAAACTCTAGAAGAAATCTCCGAGGTCAAAGTTAAGTCCGATACCGGCGAAGACAGGTTAGCGACTGAGAAAAATGGTAGGCAGTCTCCGTCCCCCTCATCAGCGTCCTCCTCCTCGTCTTGGACCACCGCCAGTGTTCCAGTGGCGCCCATTCAAAACCTGATGAAATTGATGCAAATCTCGGCAACGGAAGCAAGAAACAGGTTTCTTTATATGTGAAAGGGTTTGGGTATTAATTGCCACCCGCATGAGACTCATCTGGGCATTTCTCGTGCATTTCAGAAGTTTTCTAGTCGGTTGTTCCCATGGCTGGGGCTCATTGTTGGGTGCTGGACAGCTGGACCTCACCCTGCCAGACAGGACCCTGAGCATGTTCGTTGGGACATGGAACATGAACGAAATCAAGGAAGTTACGCCCCAGATAGGGGACTTCCTGCTGCCACCGGCACTCGAGCAGCTGCCGGACTGCTACGCAATTGGCACGCAGGAGAATACTCTGTCGAAGTAACGTACGGTTTTGTCTGCTAGGTCAAATTCATGAATTACAGTGACACCCCTGTAGTTTTGGCCTCTAGCAATATGTTTTACACCCCATCATGTTGGACAAGGACATGTCTGACAGGAGAGCTCAATATCAGCAGGATATAAGATACACATTTTATGTAATGCACTGATGATGAGTCTTAAGTGTGAAAGGGTCCCCGCGCATAAGCTGGGATTTACCGATCCCCACGATATCGTGCTGCCGTGTCAATGTGATATATCCCCCCACATATACCCATTTGTGATATATGTGATACGCCCACATTTAGCATGCACCTAGGTTTCTGACATAGAGAGGCATTAGTGTTCATGAACAAATTACGTCTGCAGATTTAGAGGGCTGGAGGTTCACAAAAATTAGATGGTGGTGGAATATAGTGTGGTAGGGGTCAGCAAGGAAGGACGTAATTGCTCTATAGTATAAATGGTGCATAGCTCAGATCTAATATCTGCTATAGTAGAACCACAAAGTGATGGAACTGGAGGTCAGTCAATCAGAGAGATGTGGCTTGTCGATTAGCGCTTCCATGTTTGTTCAGTCGGTGAAAGTCCATTGATTGTACGCAACTAGGCTAAATTAATCGCCAACAGGCGATTGGCCCCTATTGGTCGGCAGATTTGACCCAGTTCCATCACTTCGTATTTTTGCTATAGTTTATACTTGTTGAAAGCCCCTCACAGTTTAAAAATCTCGACATTTTGTAGAGATGAATGGGAAGTGACCATGCAAGAGGCTATCGGGTTGACTCACGTCCTGCTGCACTCCTTCGTGCTCGTGACCCTGCACCTGGGGATATTCGTGCGCCGAGAATTGATCTGGTTTTGTTCCGGTGAGCTCGGTTTGACGTCTGGAAGCGTGACGCCACTTTGACCACTAATTTCGGAACATGTTCTTGAGCAGAATGCGAGGAAGCCACAGTCGCCACCCGTCAGGGGACTGTCATCAAGACCAAAGGTGCTGTGTCTGCAGCCGTGCAAATTTTCGGCACCAGTTTTCTGTTCATCAACAGTCACTTGACAGGTAACACGCACTGCTGAACATACAGAAAAGGTATATGGATATATCATGTCTCGTTGCTTACCAGCTCACGAAGGCAACCTGAAGGAGCGGATATCCGATTACAAGAAGATCCGGGAGGGCTTGGAGTTCCCGAGGAAGAAGCTGAGCTCAGGTGGGTCAACAGTTCTTGACATCATTGTTGAAAGGTTTGATTCGGGATGAAGATTTGACGGGCGCATATCTTACAGACGTGACATCGCACTTCGACTGCACATTCTGGTTCGGCGACCTAAACTTTCGCATCACGCGGGCTCGCGATGACGTCCTCATGACCCTGCAGGGTCCCACGCCGGATTTGGGTCAACTCTTGCAGGACGATCAGCTGAACGTTATTCTCCGAAAAGGCAAGTGGCAGCTGTCAAGATGTGGCCCAGGTTCGCTAAGTTCCGTATTACAATTTTGGATTACTTAGGCGGGGGCTTTAACCATTTCCGAGAGAGCGAGATCAGCTTTGCACCCACCTTCAAGTATGACGTCGGAACGGATGCCTTTGACACCTCTGAAAAGCAAAGAACTCCGGCATATACTGTAAGTGATAACGTTTGGTAATTTCGAGTGATGGTGTATTTACTCACTGATATCGAACTTTAGGACAGAATACTGTACCGCACCAAGAAAAAGACCGGCATATCCTGCCTGCATTATAATTCCACCCCAACCGTCCGGATGTCTGACCACAAGCCGGTGTTCGCCCTGTTCCAATGTCAGCTGCGTCCGGGCAGGGACAACATTCCTCTTGCTGCTGGGCTATTCAACAGGACCGTCTATCTGAAAGCACTGTCGAGGAGAGCGGCCAACCTAGATCCAAATTTCATCGGTCAGAGAACGAGTAAATTCTGCACTGTTATGTAAGCAATGTTGAGAAATTGTACATATGAAAAATTTTACGTATTTATGGAAATAAATTATTTTTAATTACCATTTTAAACGGTTATTAGCTGGCGGCTGTTTTATGGATGGCTGATAAAATAGGAACCAATACGAGAACTGGCTCGTAACGCATAAATTTATTTCTCAATTTCATTTGTGGGAATCTGGACTACGGTACATGGGTCTCAGGATGAAAGCAGTTAGGGATTTCAAATTTTGCTTAATGACTGATTTTTTACACCGAAATCCAGCCCTAAATGCATAACATTTCAAACACCATCATCCAATTTACCACCAATATTCTTCAACAGCCTACATAAGATTTTTCAAAATCATACACTCCAGAAGTGTAAACTTTAAAAATAGGTCGTAAAAATGGGGCGAGAACTAAAGATGTTGCATTGTAAAAACAACAGTGGTAGTAAAATGACTGTATTCAACATTAAAAAGGACGAAAACGACTCGATAGGGTGAACTTTTCAGAATGAAATTGGCCGAAAATGCCAGGTTCGGGTTTTCCACTTTTTTCAACTCGTCTTTGGCTAAATATCGCAGATCAGTACGAAAAAGAGCGAAAACTATATTCACATTTCCACAATTTGAAGAAATGTGCCAAAGTGTTTGTTTTGCCCATAAAAGCCCCTAGATGTCGTTAAAATCAGGTGGTTATTGGCATTTTGCATAGTTGTACTCGTATTTGGGTGTATTTTAACTTACAATAAGAAAAAAAACCGAAAAGATTGGTTCGATAATGACGCACTTCCTGATGGTCCCCTGGGCCAAGAGAGGCACTTGACTAAAGCGCCGTTGTTTCCTTGCTTTGTAAATGCGTGCTTTCTGGTTATATACCGCATTCCAACGGGTTTCATTTGCATTTTAAAAATGACGTCATTTAGTTAGATAGTTAAAAGGCAGTTATCTTATTTTATCTACCTGCAATTTTATTCAATACTAAAAATTAAAATTGATGAAATTACTTTTGTTTCCGTTTTCAATCCAATAAAACTGTGGGCCAGGTGTTGGACAATGGACAGCCCAATTAGAAATATGCTAATTTATGCACGTCTTCAGGAGAAGAAACGTTACGTCATCGTGTCATCGGTCGCCATGTTTTTTGCCTCAGTTTGGACGTTCCGCGATGTCGCGGATTTTCGAAGACATTTGGCCGACATTTTCGAGTCTTCCTTAAAAACTCCATGCAATATTACCTCGACGCTGTATTGAACTTTGCAATGAAGACAAACGTAAGTGATTTTCTGTGATTTTTCTATGATTTTCTCGAATCCCTCATCCCTTATCCCAGCATACTGTACATGTACATGTACCTGAATAAATTATTAGATGAGAGAAAAAAATAAAACTTGGTACTGTCATAATTTCTTACCATATGGCGAATATTATTAAAGACAAAAAGTCACTGAAATTGTGTAAAGTAGTCAAACGATTGTCAGGCATGCGCATTTTAAAAATGATTGCTACAAAAAAAATTTAATTTTTAATTCAAAAAATTCAAAATGTTTCAATGTTGTCTGTGCCATAAAATGGCCACAGTTTTTTAATTTGGCACTAGAGCAAGAAACATTCTTGCCAATAACACAAGTACGTTTTTTAATTTGAAATAAGTTTTAACTAGCTTTCATATTATCAAATGATTTTGGCCCAACATTTATGAGCCTAAAATACAATTTTGTCAGACTTTATAAGCAATAAGTTAAATGATGCTCTCTATTTTAACAGGGTAAATGTGGACTCCGTGTTTTATTGGTGCGACAATCTCAGGAGGACTTATTTACCGACACCTTGAAAGTAAGTCTTTGCTACATGCGTTAGTCTTTCAGCTAGGTTGATCTACGTAAGTCATGCATGTGAGCCTGTTTTACCTACCTTGGCTTGAATAAAATTGAGGGCAAGATTTGAGGCAGAGATTTTTGGGTGGCTGTTTTCGAACATACCATGTGACAGACTTTAAGGCAAGTCGTGTAGACTCCCATCTATTGTGGCTTGGTATACATGTAAGGCAGCCTTATTTGAGCTAAAGCTTGCATGTAAACAGTGCATGTGAGTGCTGAGATTGGCAACTAGCCATCGAGAGGTTTCTCGGATGCTTTATTCACTTGATAAGTGTTTATCAACAGTGAATCTAAAGTGTTTTTTAATTTATACCAAGTCAAAGCAATGAAACATTAGAAATTGAAATTGAAAAAAAAAAACATTGGGAAGAATGGGAAAAGTATTTATTCGCTTTTCAGTAACTTTTTGGTCGTGATCAAAAATAGGTTTTCCTTTACTTTAAAAAATTACCTGCAAGGTACCATACTTAGCGTATACTAAGCTTTGACTTATGGCAAAATGATAAGAATGATACTGATGATACTTAGAATGATACTATCATTTTTCTTAATATGGAGTAAGTCAAACGCGCGGAATTTCAATTGCAAAGTTCATTAAAATAAATAAAAATAATACATGTAAGATCAAGCCGTCGCTTATATTATCGAATTAAAAAGTTTCTTGCCGAATAATTTAAAAATGGGCATAACCAGCAGTCAGTTTTATCTTAAATGCCATTGGTAAGGCATTCTAATGGCACAAAAAAGTTTATTATTTTAAAAAGGATTGACGCGTCCATTTAAATGAGATTATGTTGTGATGATGTTTCGGCGGTGCATTTTGGGAAATTATCCACTGCGGAATTAATATTTCTGTTTTATTTTTTATTCGTCATGAAGCGCATTTTTTAGGCGCTAATAAAGTTCGAAAAACATAAATTAATTTTTATCGTCCTCTAAATTAATAAACCGTCCATAATATTCGTTAATTAATAAGAAATTATTAATCAAATCGTGACGTCGATCCGGGTCTTTACTCGAAGAAGGAGCTCCCTCCATTTTGATGTCGTCGTTCGTTTTTCGATCGTATTCAATCCTCTTTTTCGTCTTTCGCCAGGGTATAATAAGAAATGTACAGCGTTACCAACAGTACACAAGATCTGGAAAAGGAATTAATATTAGGTAAGCTGATTAATGTACATTTTAGCCTGATTGGGACATACACTGTTGTCGTTTACTCGGCTTTTGCAACACGATGAGACGCCATTAGTTCGTTTTGGTCCATTGCAATTCAAACGTGATCTCAATTAATGTTCGCCAAATTTAAAATTTACGTTTTTATATTCCAAAACAGATTGAAGCAAGGGACGTACTGTACATTGTATGTTTAGAAAGAAGTGTGTGGTTGAGCTGCTGTGAATATGGATGCATATGAAAGCAAACATGCAGTGTACCATGGCAGTAACTCAAAATATTTTGAGCACCACTCTAAATGTGAGTAAGTGCATGTGCTTGATAATACCGTTAATTCGTGAATCTGAGAGCAGAGATCGTGTAGAATTTGCTCGATACTAGGGCAATCGAGGCTTTTAACTTTTTATCAGATACTAGTATTCAAAGCATATACTTGTGAAATTCAAGCCCCTAGAGTAAAGTCGCGAAAATCAATGGGATTTTGGCTATTTGAACTCGAGTTTGGCTATATGTTGAACAGCAGAACGAAAAAGAAAGAATACGATGCTCAAATGTGCACAAAATGAAGAAATATGCCAAAATGTAGATGTAAAATATGGGCTAAATGTAAAAACTCGGTTTTTCTCTTAAAAGCCCCTTAAATTCGCAATAATCATTATGAATTTGATTATTTAAACTCGTTATTTTCTATAACTTCAGCATTAAAATGAAAAAGAATGACTACAACGCTCAAATGTGCACAAAATGAAGAACATGTGAAATAATGAATTTCCATGCCAAATGTAAAAACTCGATTTTCTTACAAAAATCCCCTTAAAGTCGTAAAACTCATTATGATTTTGACTATTTGAACTCGTTATTTCCATTTTTTTTAGCATTAAAACGAAAAAGAACGAATGCGACGTTCAAATGTGCACGAAATTAAGAAATATGCCGAAAAGTAAATGTAAAATATAGGCTTTTCATTCTAAATGTAAAAAACCCTGTATTCGTCGTCAAAGTCTGTGGAATTCGCGAAAATCATTGGGATTTTGGCTGTTTAAACTCGCATTATAATATAGATTATATTTTAAAGATCAGAACGTGAAAGTCCGAATACGATGCCCAAATGTGAACAAAATGAAGAACTTGTGAAATGTAGACTTTTCATGACAAATGTAAAAACTCGGTTTTCTTCTTAAAAGCCTCTTCAAGTGGCGAAAATCATTGGGTTATTTGCTATTTAAACTCAAATTTGGCAATACTTTGAACGTTAGAACAAAAAAGAACAAATACGATGCTCAAATGTCCAAAAAATGAAGAATGACAAAATGTAAATGTAAAATGTAGGCTCTCGATGCCAAAAGTAAAGACTTGGTTCTCTTCTTAAAAGCCCCTAAAAATCGCGAAATCCTTGCAATTTAGGCTGTTTAAACTCGTATTCGGCCACATTTTAAACATCAGAACGAAAAAAAGAGCGATTGCGATGCTTAGATGTGTACAAAATAAAGTAATATGTCAAAATGTACAAGCAATATCTCCAAACTTGGTTTTCCTCTTAAACGCCCCCAGAAGTCGCGAAAATCATTACGATTTTGGCTACTTAAACTCGTATTTTGCTATATTTTGAACATTAGAACGAAAAAAGAGCGAATACGGTGCTCAATTATGCACAAAATTAAGAAATATGCTAAAAAATGTAAATGTATAGCTCTCAATTTCTGATGTAAAAACTCGGTTTTCCTCTTAAAAGCCCCTAAATATCGTGAAGATCATTAGATTTTTAGGTGTTTTAACTCGTATTTTGCTATATTTTGAACATCAGAACGAATAAGAACGAATACAATCGTCAAATGTGCACAATATGACGAAATATGACAAAATTGAAATGAAAAACGTAGGTTCTTCTTGTCAAATTTAATGACTCGAATTTCCTCCCCCTAGCCCCTAGAAGTCGCGAAAATCATAGGGATTTTGGCTTTTTGAACTCGTGTTTTGCGATATTTTTAAGATTTGGACGAGAAAGGGCGATAACGATGCTCAATGTGTAATTTGAATAAATGGGCCAAAATAATTTTACAATTTCAGGGAGGCTGTCAATGCGCAAGTCCAACCGAATTCCTAAGTCGATGAAACGTGTCGTCATTACACCATCGCCCATATCTTAACAGCTGAGCCGAGGTATTAATTAAAATCCGAAGACATCTGGTGCCAAATGGATTTGTCCGGAAAAACATCAAGTTCAGAGACGTGGTTGAATTTAACTATTGAGACGGTGAGTTGATTGGAACGATATCATTTGGCTACATTTGCCTGTTGCCATTATTTTGTTGAAAAGTCATGGAAGGTCATTAATATATCTATCATATTTGTGAAGGCATTCTTCGACGCCAGGATGAGAGAATCGCTGCTCAAAGTCGACATACATGTAAATTCGTGCAGTCCAACTGGATCCTGAAATTCTAACCAATTCCGGTGAGCATATTACAATTTATTGCATATATTTATAAATTTTATACTTGTAAGTGCATTTTGTTTCACCCCAAATTGGCTGCGACGTAGTTTTTCCAATAGATGAACCAATAGATGAACAGTACATGTAACGGTGTAGTTGCAATCACTGGATGGCAAATAGCCGTTTAAATGATTGCTACAAAATTCCATGGGGACGTTAACATATTACGTAATCACATTTTCGTGATGTTCAGAACGTCCTCATAAAATAATGTTGCAAAATCATTCGCTTTTTAGCTCATTTAACCCATTTTTGATTGCACAAGGTGTGGAAACTGTGGTGAAATTTTGACCCTGAAAAGGCTCAAATGCTATGGATTTTTGTGAGAAAACCCATATCAAGCGGTTTAAGTGCTCTTTCGCTGTATTCTGATATGCCAGGCGAAAACAAAGGTGAAATTGTCACCCTATAATCAACGCAAAGGCAACGCACGTAGGCTTTTTGTGGAAAAAATCCAAAAAAATTATGGTTAATTACTTGGGTGTGTAGTGCATTCAAGAGCAAAACGAAATAAGACTGAGTCTGAAAGCGAT
>JAQFYZ010000915.1:0-30659 GCA_034695085.1 Cylindroiulus punctatus
ATATAGTGCAGGAACTTACTATCAATATAAACTTCGAATTAAAACATTTAGTTTCATTTGAAATTATCTTATCTGTCCAAAATCAGGTAAATTCAATGGCAAAAAATCACTTTCAATGGGCCTTTCACGCGCAAGTTGAATGCAAGTTGATGTAGCTGGTAGCTGTGCAAGGATACAGCATGTTTCTTAAAAAAGATTTGAGACAAATTTTCTGACTTAAATTGTCAACGACCACCCTAATTCCCTGTATTTTGCGGTTGTGAGAACCCTGGATAGTGCATCACAATGTCGGAAAAATCGCAACTGACGTCACCTCTTGCCCTTTCTCGAAATACACCTCTCAGTTTGAACTTTGAAGGCTAAAATTCAGGAGCCCCCAATATGGATGCCATCAGAAAACCGTCAACGCTTGCCAAGTCCACCTTGAAGATGCCACGGAGGAATGTAAACACGGGGGTAAAGGACGTGGGTGGTTGTCCCGTAACGTCGGGATATTTTCGGTACATCACCCCGAGGGGCCGGGGGAAGAAGCAGCCACCATACCCCAATGATACCAGATTTTATGCACCGTTTAGTTTCTCTTGGCATAACGAATTGCAGTAGTCGTTTAGGATGACGGGCTGTGCCATTGAGTTACTCGTGTTACTGGCAGGGCCGTCCATAAGCGACAAACATCGTGCATTGACAAACTCAAATTAAGCAAATTTCCACATCTAAACACGGCTTATTCAAGATGGCAGTGGAAGCTATTGCGACAACGTTACCATAAACTAAATACGCTACGAATCCAGGTAAAATTAAAATTAAGGAGCAATAGAGGAAGACGAATCTGCTAAGGTTGAGACGTGACTTGAAAATCCAGGAAAAAGTCCATAAAATAAATGCTCATACAAGCGTAAAATGAATAATTTTTTCTTCGGATTCCAATTAAACGGCAGTAAATTTGTCGGAAGGGGTTGAGGAGGAGGTGAAGAACACCTATCATTAATCAACTTCGTCTACATTCGCCCGAAATAAAAACTCCTTTTAAATCAGAGCGTGGCATATAGGCTACCACCAATTAAATCCAATTTCCTGTAGACTGATCGCTAAACAGAACATGGTTCATACCGAGCAAAACTTGCAACTCAATTTCCCCAACTTTCCCCGACGGCATGAACCATGTTAGCGTCCAATGAGTGTCCCACACTCCCATTGAAATATGCAAGGTTCATATTTTGCACACACAAATAGTCAGGTAAAAACACCCCCATCGATGAAACGAGTTTAAAAGAGGACGTATTGAAATCGGTCACGTGAACCACATGTCCTCGCTAATCCAGCACCTATCGCGCCCATAGAGAGCGGCCCCTTTGCCTCAGCGCATCCTGGGACCCTTTGCACGTGCACGTCCCAAGGTGGTTCTTTGTGGCTGGTGGGCTGTTGACCACCGTCTCAATGGACCAGTCGGGGGTCAGACGCAGGGAAATGATGACAACCAAGACTAATGGCAATCTTCGGAAGACATTGAATACCTGCAGGAGATGCCCCATCCGCCCCCGTCCATTCACCGACTTCAAACTTGCACCAAAAACTGCACTTCCTCCCCCATTCCAATTGCACAGTATAT
Organism: Cylindroiulus punctatus; assembly: GCA_034695085.1. NCBI lineage: Eukaryota > Metazoa > Arthropoda > Diplopoda > Julida > Julidae > Cylindroiulus > Cylindroiulus punctatus. The sequence continues at coordinate 1,610 of JAQFYZ010000915.1, forward strand.
ACACTCGTGCACCTATTACATTATCCGCTGTGGTCTTTCCGAAAAAGAGCATCGGAAAAGGATGTCCTTTGTTCGACTGGGCAGGTCCGCCGCGTAAAATGCATATCCGTACCCAGTTTCGATCCAGAAATCAAATGGCCAAGTACTGAAACCTCGTCCTTTGTCAGGTTAAACCACGTGAGTACCAAACGAGCTGATCACGTTCCAGTCTACAGCAGGTTCCCTCAGAAACCAAATTTCCAACTTCCCTGACGTCACCCGTTCTCAACAGATTTCCCTGACCCCTAAAATGCAAAAATGTGACACTATAAAGCAAGCTGCATTCGCTGTTTATGATACAGAGTGAATCATACATGTAGCAAATTTAAATTTGCCATGTTTAATGTCCCAGTGTTCTTGCCAATTCCAGTTTTCCTTCTAGGTAAATTTCCAAGAATGCATCGCAAAACGGGTACATGGAAATACATGTACGCGATTAAAAAACTATACATTCTGAGAAATAACGACTCATCTTCAATTAAGCACCAGTGGCCATATTTTTCATTAAACTTGTCGAAAACGTTCCCTTCACCCAAAACAATTCGTTCCGCCCAATTACAGATCGCAAAAATCGCCTCATACATGTATTTAGAATAATGTGTGCATTTCTTAGCGACAGCTGTAAACTGGAATCTTGGTTGGGGCAACAATAAATGTTGGTCAGCAGTTAATTCGCGGGTATTTTCTTCATCGCTATTTTTAGTGCGGCGAAAATTCCAAAGGGTGCTGACATTTTTTGCCCCCACCATGGCCGCCTGCACGCGACAATTTAATCCCATCAAGGTCCTCCGGTCCGCAAACACCACCAAACGTTACATTAGCATAATACTCGAATTGGGTAAAAAAAAAAAAAAAAGTGGTTGCGGCCAAGGCTCGTTCCTCATCGGGCCAGGCGACCATTTCACGAGAGAGACACGCGATGTTCGTCTACAATCAACTATTAATCAAGGTAATTGGGGTAACAGCTGGCCAATGCGCGACTGGCAGGTGCAGCCAGTGGGGGGAGCCACCAGAAACACAAATGCCCTTACACCAAGGAGTGAACGAACGCCGTCAAGGCGAAGCGCCTCCGCCAGATGGCGAGCAAAAACGTACGACCTTTAGATTAGCACCGTCGTCCAAATCCCTTATCTCATCCCAGGATTAATTTTTCACGTTTTTTTCTTTCTCCCTTCAGTTCGATTGAATCTTTAAAAATCCCCTTCGCTGCCAGCATCATTAATCAGTTTGACCCCGTGTCGGGGTCAGAGCAGGGCTCAACGATAAACAGAGGTTGAACGGTCCCAAACCCATGAGGTCAAACCAAAAGTTCACTTCGGGGTTAAGGAGATACTCCCGTAAATGACTGCCCATACAAAAAATGTCTGCAGAAACAGGGTTCATTCTCAAATTCACAAAGTCATCTCCCCGACTTTCCCTGACCAACCCAAGTAAATTTCCCTGACTTAAGCCATGTGATTTTAGTGTGGACAAGAGGGTAACGCTAGAACATTTGAAAATCATTGGGGAAAAAAGGGGGTTAGGTGGTTATTGCAGAATAAACCAAGATCTTTTTGCATAGCAATATTGTGGATTTCTCAAAATTTCAGGGAGAGGGGAGGTGTAACAGACTATATAAACTGTCTGATTTACCAGCAAACATCATAGTTTTTCCCTGACATTCCCTGAATTTCCAACAAAAACGTGATTATCCCTGACTATCCCTGACTTTCCAGGTGCGTATGAACCCTGAGAAAATATATTACAACCACCGCATTTGCAGAATTGTCATGACCTACTGCATACTTCGTCAAAGGCCAACGAATTTTCTGCAAAATGAGCACCGGTGTATCCTCTCAAGACAGAAAAATGGCCCGGTACCATAAACATTATTTTTTGTCGTTTCCAAGCGAGCTAATTTCATATTTTAACCAATTCGAATGACCCAAGTGGTTTTTTTTTGCCGCGAAGCAAGAAGAAGAAAAAACAGCACCGTTTTTGTTAGCGCCTCAATTTTTTGTCTCCGAGTCGTGGGCCTCAAGTGGAAAAAGCAAAGTGAAAAAAATGCACTTGTACTACATTTCAAGACAGCTGCTGTTTGCAGTCAGTCGCTAATGGCGGATTGTATAAAACTCAGATTAGTGTAACCGGTGATTAAAAGTCGGTTCCATTCGAAGGGAAACAATGAAAAGAGGTTGAATCAATCACCGATTAAAAAGACAACTGGGTAAAAAAACTCAACTAAAAACAATTTACCTAAAATAGGCTGCTTCGAAAAAAAATTAATCAACCTTCGGCAAGGGTCACGCAGAATTCAAAACCAAGTGCATGTACGAGCAACCATGCAACGAGCACTTAATTCATTCATTACATGCAAGAGAAAAGAGATGACTTTTAGGTGGCCTGAATTAAACGATATAGGAGGTCCACCGTGCACTTGTATTTTTAGCTTATAATTATTTTCGTCAAGTTAACTCCCAACCCGTTGCAAATGGTGGCCGCGAGGGCCGAATTATACAAAACTGGAACGATTATTATTCGAAAGTAGCGATTAACGAGCAATAAAAATGTTGATTAAACGACACAATCAAGATTGTAAAAAAATCAAAATACTACAAATGTCTCAATTTTCGGCACAGACAACTTCCAAGAGCACGAAAGACATTCCCCAACTTCGGCGAGGCATGGACAAACCATGATTAACGACATTAAAACATCATTAACGTGCATTTTACAGGCATAATTATCGATCAATTGGAAAGCAGAACTTACGCCCACATAAATCAAGTCCCAGAATTATTCCTATTACGTACAGATCAGATATCGAAACAGAATTAGCATCAACGATAGTGACCATAACAACGACATAACTATTGCATACAGTATGTCATAGCCGTAATTTCCAGGGTATACAGAGTATTTAAATTGCAAACCGGGTTTACATGACAAGTCTGGTTTCCAGGGGGCGCAACAACGTGCATTGTACAGGGGCATGTCAAAGGCAGTTAATGAAGAAAATAATAATAAAGTAACTAACGCAAAATTGCAGAGGCGGACCGCTGTCAAGCTAATATCAGCTTTTAACGAAATTCGCAAGATGGAGAAGAAAGAAAAAAATGGGGTCAAATTAGAAAGTTTTTTTTACCCTTGGAAATCCTAGGGGCAGGTATAGTAGCAATTACAGTAATCAACTACATTGTATTCGGATGCTTATCCCGTACTTTAGCTTATTTCTACCATTAGGCGTGCATTTTGTTGGCTAATTTAACTGCTTATGATTTTTGTTTCAGGCAAGTATTTCAAACAACCCTAAATAATAATGGCGCTGCTTCGACAATCGAGATGGCGGCCACCTTAGTAATTAAAATGCTCAGCAATTGACCTTCGACTGTGCCGAATATAAAGCGTTAAAAGAAAAGAAAGAAAAAATAATCATTGCAAAGCAGAATTCAAACACAACTTAATCACTTTACTGGCATCAGTCGGTGAAAGCACTTTTTAAAGTGCTCGTGGTAGCACCTGTTGCCCCTTGACATTGCCCAGGTTGAATGGTGGCAGTGACCCTCAGCAGCTGCCGTTTCCAACCTTGATAGTTTTGCATTTAACAGAGACCATTCTCACATTAATGTTCAGAAACTAGTTATATGGTAAACTGAGAAGCAGTTGGTTAAAACCTAACTAAGGCTTCAGGTTCAATATTATCTATGGGCAGACATTATATTTGGCATAACAGGCATAAAGGCAATAACGATTGAAGCACACATATTGTATGTCAATTTGTACATGTATGGTGTACCTAAATAAAGTATGGCCAACAAAACACACCGAAAATATTTTACGATTCGAACCAAACAGTTTTATCGCTAACCATTCCTGCATCAGTATACAACGCCAAAAAAATTTAAGTGAAAATCCGAAACGTGTATACGCCAAAAATCAATAAGTAAACAGATTGTTGTAATCCGCATGAGATGGCAACAAGTGGAGGGGGGCGACGCCAGTAAGCAAACTGCGCCCCCTGGCGGTGGCCACGGAAAGCGCTCTTCATTGTTGAAATAAGATCACCGAATCAGGAACGATAAGATATCAAAAATCCCCCCAATTTCAATCGCATTTTCTTCCCGTTCGACGCGGCTCGTGCTCCTTTATATAAATTGTGTTGCCTCCACGATATTGGCATTTTTCTTATCAGTTTGTTTTTCTCCTCTTTTTACGAAAACAAACAAACCCCAATTTTTGTAAATATCAAATTTTGATCACCTGCTGCCTACGTATACCGTAAATATACATTCTGTACATAAAACTGATAATATAACCTCCAGCTTGATAATATTAAGCATGGACATATACAGTCCGTGAAAACAGTACAATAAGTATACCTAGTATTAGTTTTAAATCATTTTTGTTGCTCGTAATATACACTACTATATCCGCAGAATTCGGTAAAAGGAACCGATGACAATTGATTTTGGGTAACAAGGACTTTCTGGTTGGCAATTTTTGGATAATGAATGAATTGGGCAGCTGGGGTATAACACGAGTGCGGCTGCAATTCACCGTTTCGGATAGTCGACAAATTTTTACAATAAATGAGCCAAGCTGACAAATTAGCCTTAATTTGACCCGCTTGAAACACCTACCGTCCACAATAATTCCATTATGGGCGTTGCCCACTTCGTGGCGTGTTAAGAAATAGCAACCCAAACACTTCATTCAAAAGTGTGAAATCCGGCATTAGGCCACACCGCCTTACAAATAGACTGGAGAAAAATTGGGGTCCCAAAGGTTAAATATGGCATAATGTGATGAATAAGTGAACGTGTTTTTTGGCGACGACAAGCAACAATAAACTGCCGCCTCCACTAATTGGACAGGTTCACATTTTTAAACAAATTCCTGCAGGCCAGCTAGGGAAGTATTAGCGGAAACCATAGCGAACAATGCAGATTTTCCTGGAAAGCTTCACATACAGTAAATAGTACAAAGTTTCAGAAATCTCTGAGAATTCTGTGTACAGTTTTCGCTCTAAATTGTGGAGCCATGCAAATACAAGCGTCTGACCACGTTATACAATAAACTATATACATTAAATTATCAGAGGAAGTAGCGTTTGGCTCCGATTTCAACAAACTAACTATCCAAAAAAAAGTATAATTAAGTAGTTTTCTGCAAATTTTTAGATGCAGAACTGCCAATAATAGCAGCCTTTCAAATGTAAAGGCGAACCATGGCTTTTATTAAAACTGAAAGACTAACTGTAACTGCTCCTTTCCACAGGTTACCAGATTATCCTTTTTCCGAGTTACCTAATCCCTCATTCCTCCGAAAGCATCCTTCATTATTGCGGATCAGACTAAGTTTCAACTCTCCATAAATAAAGCTACCTTACAGTAAGTCAAGGCGAGTTAAACTATTTGTGTCGTTGCAAAACCCCCAGAATCCTCTGCTTCGTAAAAAAATACGGACATTGAAGTGTGGACTGAGTTCACTTAAACCAGATACAGCATGCACTGTAAATTTCCAATGGCGGCTGATGTGAGGGTTACATGCAAGTATACAGTAATAAAACGCTCCATTACACCAGGCTAAAGCAACCCACCCCTTCCAAGCTTCGCATTTTCACCACCAGGGCTTCGGATCGAGCCCATTATCCTATCGTTCCTTGTTTCGCGGATCTATTTCCCATCGAGATACGTTTACAACCAGGTCTATTACACTAAGCGTGGTTCGCGAAACGAAATTAGGCAAAGCAGAAACTGCTAAATATGAATGATACAGTCCAGGACCAATTAAATTAAGGGCTTCCACAAAGCGCATTTATTTACATTTGCATTAACGGGGTTGGGTGGAAAGAGGTTTCGTTCCCCGAATAGCATTATTTTCACATTAACAAAATGCATTGACGGTGCAAAATGATAGGCAATTAAGATATCACTAGTAAAATACAGTGCAAGAAGAGAAAAGAGTGGGAGTCGAAGGGAGTAATACCGAGAAAAGGGTAACGGGGGGTAAATGTATATTATGCCTGAAATACAATAAAGCAATGCGCGATAGGGAGTTCGTAGGAAAGGCATTTAGACATAAGGGGGTGAAGGGGGAGGGGGGCAGCACTGCGTATATAACTTCCCAACTGCATGATGTATGAGCGCAGCGCTACAGCCCTATCTGGGGTAGAGAGAGGCAAAGAAAATTAGCATAAATTCTCATTTGTACGACAAAATGGCCTTAACGAACGGTAATTACACGCTGGCAGGCGAAGGAAAAATCGCTGGCGATGAACTTCAATCCATAATTGGCTCCCTATGCTAATGGCACATCCTAAGCACTGCGCTAAGTGAATTATGTGCATGGCGCTCCAGCACACAGCCTTTTTTCTTGTTTAGTTAATACGCTTCAATGTTTTTCTAATTTCTTCGCGCAGTTTCTTCTATTTATAAGTCGAAAAACACGATTATGGATTCCACCCAACAGGATCATTTGTTACGACGCAACCAGCGCTCTCTCACACACACGCCCATAGGGAATGAACATTAATTAAAAACCGATAGTAAACCAACCCCCCCCCCTTTCCTCCCTCCTCATTGCCATAAAAACATTAGTTGAGGAAAAAAATTAATTAGAAACCAGCCTTCCTAACGAGTTAAAACGCTGAAAGATATCGCAGCGCCACGGACAATTTGAACATTTACAAACACTTACATGTAGATGTATTAAGCCCCGACACAAAAACAACAAAAATAAACTTAACACGAGTAAAAGTAAATCTACATGCATGATATCACCATGGCTGGTTTGAAACGATTTGCAATAGCAAAGCATGTACCATTATGACCAGACGCCGGACTCACCAAGGCGGAAATTACAACACTTACATTATGTATTGAAGAACCACCCCATTTTAGCATTTCTGAACATATCCTCCCCCCTCACCCAATGATGCTGTCATCATTGACCAAATAACATGCACACGTGTATATTTTTACATGTTTTTTTAGAAACTGGCTCAAAGATTAGGTTTTATCCCAAAATGATTTTATCAGAATGTTGCCGTAATGGTTGTTTGACTTGAGATACCACTGTAAAGTGGGCGAGTAGATGTGATTGGTGTTAAACATTGAGAAGCAAATTCAAACCACGGATTTAAAATTCATGCGCGCGCACTTATCACGTGACTCTTATTCACCAATCACGTTGCTCGTGCGCACGGCCAATTTCCTCTCTCGGAAATGGCGTCTCTTTCCGCCAATTCCGCTAATTTGCTATTCTAATCGCGAGTGTTGCATAATTTCATAATCTCCCACGGATCGTTTATTACTCTTCCATGCTAATTCGTTAGTGCGCACAAAATGAAAATTGATGCTTAGGTAAAACCAATTATGCCAATATTTTATGTCCCAAACATTTATAATCTGCTATTTATGAGGGTGTTACGTTAGTCTGGGAAGAAAGTCGACATTAATTATGAGCGCGAGGGAAAACTGGAAAACTATGAAGCGAAATATGGCAGGCATAACGCACTCGATCAGGTCTACATGTTGAGAAAGGCTCTAGAAAAAACATGAACGAAAACTCGTAATCGAGACTTAAAAATTGCTGCTGCGGTTTTTTCAGACATGGGATAAAACATATGCGGCGAATAAAAAAACGATAATTAAGAAATAACCCAGCAGACAAGTAAACCGAGCTCAAAAAACTAATTAAGCGGTTTAATTACAGGATGTTGCTGCTCGAGAAAAACAACAAAAAAAAGTTAATACGAACGCAAACTTTGGGAAAAGGACGACTTTCTAAATATTTACAATGAAACTCTCGTACGAGTATCCGAAAATTTCGGACTTTTTTCTAATCATTTTTTTTAGAAATCAAAGGAACCTCGCATTTCTCCTTACATGCGTTAAGGACTTTTTTCCCCGAGCTCTTTCATGCGATTAGCACGGTTTCTAAACAACGTTTACTTAAATTCCATCGCATTAAACTTAGGCCCTATACTTAACAAAGTTTATTAAAGATCTGTCAAGTAAATACGCAAACGAAGAGGCTATCTACAAGGGTCAATCTACATGGCAAACCAGTATTAAAAATATATTGAAAATAATTCTCATTGCTGAAATATATTCGTGACTTAGAAATCCTATGTTCCGGTGCCAAATTCAAATAATTTTCACCAACCATACATTGTATTGAATACCTGTACACACAGGTTGGTGATCAACAATGGAAAGGCGACGACTGCATCTCTACAACGGTATATAACCCATTTCCTCGGTTGCCGAATCAATTTCAAATGAAAGTAAATCAGTCGAGGCATGCATTTTTAGATTGCAAAGTGAGAAAAATATGTGAAAGCAATCTTACGGCGCCTTATACGAAAAAAAGTGCCATGTAAGAAGCGAAATAAAGGTTGCAACCTTATTTGTCAACGCAAATTGAATGCCGGGGTAAACGGGATCATCTCAGGGGAGTGTGAAATTTGGGATGGCTTATCAAGTGAGGAGAGGGGGTATAAAATAGAGATGGGGGTAGAATAAAAAAAATGCGGTGGTGATATGTAGAAGAAAAAGTAGAGCGAGCCATTCACACTCACCGGGGTTCCGTGAATACACCTGACAACGAAGAAAAAAATTGTGCCATAGAAAGTGGATCGAATGTTGCCGTATTAAAAATATCACATTCGGAAAAAAAAGAGAAAAAAATGATGAACACCCAGACAATGAAACTATCGGGATGAAAGCACTTTCTATTAACTGAAATTCGCATTCAAATGGCTTTGAAGCAGTTCGTACATGTTTAAAAAAAATGGGATTGATATCGGAATTGAGGAAACAAGTTCATCTATCCTATATAATGATTCAATTTAAGAATCGAGTTAATCAGAGTCAGATTTCAGACTTCTGCGCTGCAGGGGGACCGAAAAATCCGTTATTATTCTTGTATTAATTCCCCGGTGGAAAAGTTGAATGTGACTATGTATGGGGTATAAGCCACATTGTTTTATAATGAAACCGCTATACGAGGGAACATTAGTTCAGATAAGGTCATAAACAGTACATTTACTGTATGTACCATTGCATTCACGACCCATATATGGCAAATATTTGCCGTCATGAATGGAAACATTCACAATCATTTGCATGATTTCAAATAAGTTGTTTATGGCACATGACGTCCACCAGACATCTAATATCAGGTAAGACACTTAGCTATTTAAATAGGTTGACTTACCAACACATCAATCCTAAAGTTAAAAGTTGTGAGCCATAAATACTAGTTATCAATTCAGTGCCAAAATATTCACCACTTAATGATATCGATAAACATTAATCAACCAGCATGATTAATGTACAATAGCGAATTGTACTGTCGTGCTCAAGTTTAGCAAACGAAGCAAACGACTACGTGCACAGTGTATTTACAGAAAATTCAGCTATTATCATTTACTGGTGGGCCTACTGCCCGTCTTGTGGTCAATATAGTGTATGGGAAATGTCATGAGTATGTTTACATTATCCGCCTGGACATGCTTAAAGCCATGCATTGCAGTCTTGGATGACACCCTGTATTAGGACGAGGAATAGGGCCATCAGAGGGGAGCCATGCAGATCGCCCTCTTTTTCCAGCATCAAGATGGCAGCCAGGCAACACGGTAGTGAAAAGGGATTGAAGCAAAACCCTAATCGCGTCCGTATAATTTCAGACAAGCCCCCAATCTACGGCGCTCGTCAATGAAAACTGCGCCCTACATGTAGCGTTCTGCAGATGACGTTCAAAACCGAACCAGGTCACATCGAGTGACATGTGTCCGCCATGTTGAAGCGGGGCGGATACCTGGCATCGGCTATTAGTAGACATTATGTGCCACTCTCAGAATAAGAAGTAGCAGTAGTAAAAAAAAAAAATGCGAACCCCATCTTCCACCCACCCACCTGTGCTCTCCGAGAGTCCAATAACATTGAAATTTCAAACGGAGAAATGACAAGAAGACAGGTTGAGGCCCGAGAAAACAATGGTGGCCAAATTGGAAACAGGTTCCCGCACAAAACGCCGCAGTGCATGGGACACGTTAATTTTCCGTCCTACCTGCCCATGGCGCTGAAAGAGCAACTGTCCACGAGAGGGCGCGCACAAAAGTAGGGGATAGGGGAAAAAAATGCCCCTCGTAACGTGATGCGAGGAAACCCTGCAGAGAGGGTACCAGCTAAGAATGAATTAACAACAAAAAGGAGGGGATAAAACATTAAAGGGGGGGTTTATCGAAAACCTTACCACCTAGAAACCCTCCCATTTCAACGAGCCCTTTCGAAAGCCCCAACGAGGGGTCGCCCCTTACCCTGGAAGCGGGGAAATGAACTCGGGGGTGGATCAAAATTTCACCAAATTTATTGATGAAATGTGTATCAACTTTTTTTTACATAGGCCTTCCAGATGCATCCTCCCAAAAATGAAATGTTCAACTTGCCCATCGAAAGTGCGTTGTGACTTTGGGGACAACCTGCACACGGGACTTTCGTTTTATTGGATGTGCTCTTGACAACTTGTGGAAATGCATATGATATTAATAAAATCGATAATTCTACCTTTGACTTTTTATTTTGCTTTATGAGCGATAGATGGCAGCACCTGCCGTCTGAATGGGAATATAAGAGATCCAGAATTTGGAACAATTCTAAAAACGAAATGTCTTAATTTTATATAGCACAGGAACTTACTATCAATATAAACTTTCAATTAAAACATAGAGTTTCATTTGAAATTATCATATCTGTCCAAAATTATGACAATTCAAGTGCAAAAAATCACTTTCAATGGGCCTTAACTTTTCCAGTTTCCATGGCATGTACTGCTGCATCAGTCATGTGCATGATGTTACAGCACGTACAGTATGATCTGAAAAGTTACATACTGTAACTCCACTGGCTCTTTAGAGAATTGGGTTCGAAAAGGCAGTGGTAGGGTTTGATCCACATATGGTCGAAAAATTGACCACGAACGTATTTCACTGTCATTCAAAGGAAGTCGTTCAACCCGAGCTGACAGACGACAAGTTTGCGGAACTTGACGATTGTTGTCCTTTTTATTTGAAATACGCTGTTTATTTTAAACAGAGAAATTCCGAGGGCAAACGCGTCTAATTTCGATCCGAAACGTCAACGCGAAATAAAGACGTCGCCTTTGATACATTTTGGCAAACACGTATTCGGCAATAAAAAATTCGGCTCCAAATATAAAGGTATCGTATACAATGAAATGAGAGACCAATAAATTTTCCCAACAACAAGCAACTAAAAAGGAAAAAAATAATTTGGCACGTGTAGTTCCTTATTGAGAGGTGCAGTACAGAGAAAGATAACACTTTAGATAAGAAATACGAAAACTCGACTTTTTGAAGTTTTGATAGTTTTCCATTCCGATAAACACCGTCCAAATAGGGAAATGAGATGCTCGAGGCAAAGGGGATACGAATGTCAAGGGCAGTAAAGTCTTCGATAAGTGTTCTTATACCTCGAAGCGATTCAAGTAAAACAACAATCAAACAGAATCAGAATCCTGAATGGTCGAAATTTGTTGAAGTTCTCCCAGCGAAAATATCGATAAAGACTTCGAGATTCTAGACCATGCCGTTCAAATCTACATTTTTTTTTGATTAAAGATAGAAGCCATGCCAACCACAAAAACGTGACGTTTCAATTCCTGGCTGGTCTCACCAGATCAACGTAACACAAGACCTTCAACAATTCGATAATTCTTGGAACCCGGCAACTGATATACATGTGTAAGTTAGTATTGTTCTAGGAATCATCTAATGACTCCATCCATATGCACATGTACGTTTCCAGTAACCGACAAAAATGTTAGTGTGGTCATCACATTATATTACACTATACAAGTTAGGGCTTCCATTGCGTTTCCACTCACCAAATTCTTTGATTTCAGATAGACGTTATAACACGTAACAATGACTTACCTAAAAAATGAGAAAGAAAACAACATTAGACACATTAAAATGAAATTCGGACAACAGCATGCACCTGATGGGCGCGAACAAATCAATGTTTTCAGGTTGGGAAAAGGGTCGGGCAATTTTTTGGAATAACTAAAAATAAATATCCTAACAACTCGCCCAGTTTAATGGTCATCTTTGCGTCCGACCAATGCTGGAGACGCCAGCCTTATATTAATGGACAATATCATCGACTGCATTAACACCAACATTAAACACTCAATTGCATCAGCAATTAGGTCGAGTGATTGAACAATCTACACGTATTTAAACCCTTCATTAATAATCCACGATTGACACGCAGTACAAATCGATTTGAAGTGCGCATTAAGTACAGTTCACTGTACCAATGGCGATGCCGGGCAGCAGCAGGGCATATACCGTAGTACTGGCCGATTTGGGTTAGCACGACGAGATGGGATACTGCCAAACTCATTCCCACCACAGATTCACATAATACGGACAAGTTTAGATCTGGACTATATTCCGAGTTAGCCTTAGCACAGTGGAAATATGAATGCCAGTTGCATATTATCGACTGCATAAAAACGTCACGGTCTAGCAAGTGGTAGATCAATCGTCAATCGATATGACAGTTACTGACTTTTCCAGTTACATTTTTTTCCTGCTGATGGATTCGTTTTAAGTTATAAAAGAACGACACGGAACTGACGAAAAGGGAATCAAGTAGAGGAAGGATGGAGATGAAAAAAGGTATGATATCAGAGCCCAATGTTGGGGGAAAAAAAGTATAGAAGAAAATGATTTCAGTTGGCTGTCAACACGAGCCATCGATCATCGTCCCATTCACGTATCCATTCTCTGAGGGGCAACAACAAAATGACCAGCCAATAAATATTAGCGGCCACGCAACAGATTTGTCAGTGGTTAAGAATGGCCAACAAACATTAAATAAGATTAGAGGCAAACATCAATAGACAAATAAATTTATGACTCGCGCGTTAAACCGCATTTACCACCAGTTAACAAGGAAATACCCATCCATTTCACGAAATCTTAAATGTATACTGTACATATTATTTCGGGAAAATGTATAAAAGAATCGGCGTCAAGTGGCCAAATAAATCTATGGCTATCCGTCACCAAATCCATTCAAGTTTCCTATTTTCCCATTTTTGTGACATCTCCCTTAACCTTGTAGGTCATTTGTTCTCAGTCCCTAACGAGCATTTTCATGACCTGGGAAAAATTGGGGGAAGTAGACAGTCATTGTCTGCCAGTCTGAACAATTACCGTAGTAGTCCAGCCAGCCTATACCAGCTCGGGTAATTATCCATACGCATTAAAGTTGGAAATTCGCATTTTAATGAAACCTTATAAAAATTAGTCGGCGTGAGTCAATTGCCTTTATGGACCTCCCCAGCAGGCGAGGGCGCCACTTCCGGGTCAACCAGCAACAGGTTACTGCTCTTGGCCCGTTCCTTCCAGTCTGATCTGAACGTTCAGAAAGGAAATGAGGAAACGCCAAAGGCTTGCAGTTGCCACCAATGTCAATTCTCCAGAGGACGTCCATAATTTGTCCCTATGAGTGCTCGTTATTCAAACGAGACGTAAATTTGAACATGATGTAAAACGGCTGGACGCCAATTTCCATTGAATGCGAAAATAAGATTGGTGGTTTAGAGAAAAAGCGACAACGGATACTAACTTTAATTTACCACGGTTTGAGAAGCTGGGAAATAACACGACAAGGAGGCGATGTGGGGGAGGAGGGTGTCCAAATTTGGCAATTCAATCGATTATGAATTAAATGGGTAGGTTGGCTAAAGGTCAATTATTTGATGGACATCATTTATGCACAATTCCTTATGTCAAATTCGACCAGTATATCTACGGTTTGAGTGGCCATGAACTATAGTAGAAATACGAACTGATGGAACTGAAGGACAGCCAATCAGAGAGGTGTCGCTTATCGATTAGGGATTCCTGGCTTTCAGTTGTTGAAAGGAAAATGGCTGACGCCTCGAGCTGAAGCGCCTCCAATGTTTGTTTTTGTTGTGCTTCTTCCTCTCACCAGTGGCGCTGTATGCGAACTACTAGACTTAGTCAATCGCAAATTGGCGATTGGATTGTACTGATTGGCGCTTTCAGCCCAGTTCCATCACTTTGTGGTTCTACTATAGGATGCTCTGGAAGAAACGTCAGGTTCTTGTTTGCAGAAATTCTACTGACGTCAGCCTGTCAGGACTTCGAATATTATTGATAACGCGGAGTTAATATCTCCGGTTTCGTTTCCAACCGTATGCTAAGCAGTGTCGCAACACAACTAAAGCTGTATCAACATCATGTGTTTGTTCGGCTACTTTGTAAACCGATACAACCAATGATGAACAACACCCATTTGCCATAACAGATCAATGAAAGTGGATTTCAAAAAATTTAAACAACAAGATTTAAAACGGCGTATAATGGAATAGCAAAATGCAGCTAAGGCAAAATAATCCTGTACCAAGAATTTTGCCTAGCTGTTTTGTCACAACTTAATCGATAAATCATAATCATAAATCACACCTGAAATCCTTAATTAAGAGCTATTTGCTGGCATTATCAGCTTGGATATGAGACCAAAATGTCTATTGATCTTCCACGCAGCAAATGCACTGCGAATATCACAAGGACAAAAGCTCAAAAAAATGTCCAGCTGTTTTAATGAGTGATGAGTGATTTTTTTTTTCGAAACATTGTCATTGTAGTCTATAGGCAAATGGGACGAGCCAGAAGGGCACATGTACGGTACTACTTTCACGATGTAAACGATGCACGGCTAATGTTTATTTTCCAAAAATGCAGTCCTTGGGTACTGCCATTGCCCACATGACCCCGATACAGGTAAAGTAAACCTGCTCGCCAGCATCAAAGGTGAGATAATAGTTGGTAATAAAAACCCACCTCCTCTCACCGGGCATCCGAATTGCGCGTTTCCATGACACGTAACGAGTATCAAAAATTCAATTCGTCTCGGACATTGGTGAATGAAAGGAACGGAATTAAGTTCATTGAAAGTGAAACACGATACGGCTGTAATAAGTTCAAATCTGGATGGCCCAAAACTCGCGTTCCCGTCCTCTTTGTTGGTGCAACAACAAAAGTGGATAGCATGGGGAATTTAGGAACACAGCAAAGTGGTTAGCAATGACCATGCATGTATAATCGAGCGCACACCACAAAACAAGATGACGGCCGAGATTCGCGAGGCAGAGATGGGAAAACAAACGAAAAATTAGGAGCAGAAAAGCTCGGCGATCTTCATTAGAATGCGCCGAATGAGTGCAACCCTACACATGTAACAAGTTATTTTCGTCTTTATTGGATCCGCTCGTCAAATGCATCGCCATCGAAGCGTCCGAGAAAGAAGAAACTGAGCAACCAATTCAGCTTATACGTAGATTTGACTTTTCAGCCACATTCCCAGTATTCTTTCCTTGGACTGGCAGAATAACTAACTTCAGTATGTTCAGCCAACGTTACCAATTTCACGGTCTTTTTCCGGGCTAGGCCTAATTAATTTTCCAGTGAAGATAAATTAATAAGCATTCAGGAAGTAAACGGAATCGCTGATGAAAGCCACGATCAATTTAATTGGCTGTTCGGACCACCCACAACGTTTTTTAACATTTTACGACACCGCATCGACGTAGTTTATAAAACACTGACACCTATACGATGTACAATTTTAAACTACATGTATATCGAGTCGGCAAGGTATACCATCTTTTTTCACAGGGTGTACCAGAACCGCTATGATGAAAATTATCTGGAACGAAGACATATTAAAAGTGATCCACGATTTGGTCACATGACACCAGTATCCATCTTGAGGGTTTTCCTACACATGCTAAGATGCCATTGTACAGCGATGCTGCCACTGTTAAATACATGAAACAAAAAAAAAGCTCTTCTACATTTGTTTCATATACACTGTAGGTGATAACTAAGTTTTTTTTTAAATATTCTTTGTAATGAAGGTAATGAAGGTGAAAAAGACTATATGATGAGTGGATGAAGACGTTTGTAAAGCACTGCGGGCATAGAGCAAACCGATTATTCATTTCGTTATTTCGTTTCAAATGCTCGTTGGCTTTGTGTTTGCAATCGCGGAGGTATTACATTCATCCCGGAAGGTTAAGAAGATTTAAGATCGGACGTGGCACCGTTTGAAATGTCATAAATTTGGCCGTGCCATTTGTCGTCGCGCATTTTCTCGTTATCTGAATTTGTATTCAAATAAGTTGCTCGCCGAAGCCCCACAAGTTGATGCATGTAAAATAATACGGAGTTAACCTGCTAGCGAATAAATCTTCGCTTCTATTTAGCATAGACGATAGTCGAAGAGGGGAAATATTTACTCCAAACGTGGGACTTGTTTTCAGATAGGCTTCACATCATCTTTTTTCCTCGCCGTTCTTCCCATTGTTTTTCATGACAGCGCAACACGTATGCCTACTGACGTTCATGGTTTTTGTCGAAAAAACCAACATTTTTTTACGCGCTCCACATCAACAATGCCAATTGCATTAGCCTTTATCTGAATACTTGACCATCGTTTACGTTCGGTCTGCCAGATTGCCCATTATATTAATGCGCCGGGATTTTAATTGAAACGGATGAACTTGTCCAGGATTCAAAATGATAAATGTATATTTTCTTGCAATTTTTCTTAACGACAACTCGCGCGTCTCGGTGGATAATTCTTTTAATTATCGAAAGGATGCATAAATTTTCTTCACACAGACTCGTTTGTGTACGTCAAATTTTTGTTTCCTAATTTTTTTGCGCAATGAATAGCCGCTGAGAAATCATTATGAAAAGGTCCAAATCATGATGAAAAGGGTCCAAATCATGATGAAAATTAGGTTATAGATTTAGCGATTCGTTGTCCACGAAATCCAAACTTCATTAGAGTTCTTGAATCAGAGCAACAACGCCAAATCGAACAGAAATATCTTCCAGTTAGCACCGAATCAATACAGCTGGCAACTAAGCAATTAATACACAACCTGGTCGAACTAGGTTAGTCGCTTCAGCTGCTCACTTATTAAATTCGTTTCGGTTAACAATTCTCATCTAACGACATAGTTTAGGGCTACTGAGAGTATAACGTGCAAAAGTCAATTGCACCAAAGCGAGACAACTGCTGATTACTCTCAGCCATTGATTAGCAACTTTTTTTTCAGCTTTCTAATGCATGATCTACTACTGTACATCGCCTTTCGATGCACTTCAGTCGTCTTATGTAGGTTTTAATTTACTTTTAGAAACTAAGCTACACTAGATATAAATGTTCAAAAATGAGATAATCTGCCCTGGAGACAAATGCACCCCACAAGCCCTCCCAAGTCACTTATTGATTCTCTTTATTTCGCTGAAAGGCCCACACCAAGTACGTTAAAAAGAAAAAAGGAAAAATGCTGAAACCACTTTTAATCCGCAAATACGTATTAGCAATAACTGTTGATAGCTTTTTTTCGCCACGGTCTCGAAATCTGCTCTTCGAAAAAGCATCGTATTTTCAGATATATATCCCTCTCGCAGCCTGCAGTCACTTTCAATCGATGCACAATGGCATTGTACGTTAAGGAGAGGACTTGTTAAGAATGAATCCCATTGGCTTACAGGGGGCTTTATTTGGAGTAATATACACTGGGCCTACTTACAGCCAGTTTATAGCTGGCGAGGGTCGTCCTCGAAATGCGGCAATAACAAAAAGCCAGGGCGAAACAACACCAGAAAACCAAGTAACCAAAAAAACTAGAAAAATTTAAGGTTCCAAAAACCGGCAAAAAAACCAACCACGTCCATGAATGAATTTCCCCGAAAGTCAACTATAGCCAGCCAGACGATTGACGTTCACTAATCAACGATGATGGCTTCCGGTGACGTCACCAGGCACGTCAAATTGGAAACCAGGCCACTTTTGATAGGGGCGAAGCACCTCGGTGCTAGACTGCTAGGCCTGAGCCGATGCAAATATCAAACTTGATTGATGGTTGTTTGTCAGCGGAAACAACTAGGAAAAAATTCGTGGAGGTCCAACGCGAATATATCTCACGCACTGCCGGGAAGAAAGGGGTATCAAAAGACCAACAAAAGGGGGCCGCCACTGGACCGACCACTTTTTCACTTGACCCGCGCTATCTTAAACTAATAACTTTGAACGTTTCCACACACGAAGAAACTTATCGTTTGGGTAACCTCATCGCCACCAATTAGCGAACATAGAGGGCAAGCAGTTCGTTAAAAATAACCGGGATATCAATTCGCTTAATGAGTGAACGAATTCCGTTTAATATCTGCACTTCGAGGTTAACGAAACGGCAAGAAAACCGATGAAATCAGAAAGATTTAGTCGAATCCAAACTGGTGATTTAGGAGTTGCACAAACAGCCCACGTAAAACGGACGCTATTGGGAGTGTGCATCGAAAGGGTCGCCATCTAGTAGCAGTCGAGTAAGCTCCCATAAAAGTAGGATACTTTCATCAAATAACATGGCGAAGTTCGATAAACTCAGGCTCGTGGCCCAAAAATAATTACGGAATGCTTCAAATACGAACAAAAGAGTATTATTGGGTACCGCAGAGTTAGTCAAAACCGTTAAAATAATAATTAGCTTGCATTGACGAGCTTATTTGGGGAAAATGAAAAACATCCCATTGCATTTGAGGCTTTTATCCTACTCTCGCGGCTTTAAAAGTGGCTGACTGCAGCGCCACCAGTGGCGTTGCACACTCCCAATAGTTCACTTTCGGTGTGATCGCCTTTTGCACCATAAAGGTACTTTGCTTTAAGGGAAAAACTACTGTTTATTCAGAGTTAAATATTTTTAAAATGATAATTCGGTATTAGGAATAAACACACAAAAATTATGATACTGACAAATTCCAGGTTCTCATTGAAATACCCTTACTTCATCAGGTTTTCCAGGTTGGTAACTTGGTAGTCAATTTAGGTCAATTTAGGTAATATCCTTTCAATAATAAGTCAATTGGACGTACACGTGTGGCTCAAAGGCCCTCTATGAAATTCAATCAGTATATACACCATTTTATTTCAAATTTCCAGGTTTCACCTCTTTGATTTTCAATCAATGCACGACCTCGGAAGTATTCCAGGTAATGTGGCCACCCTGCCGTTTGCATCGCTGTTGAAAACCAAAATTGACCAAACTACACACGTACTTCATGTAAATCAATGAATACTGCCGCCTCGAGCTCTCCCTATACACGTTTGACCGCCGTCAAATTAATTGACTTCTTATTTAGGCCCATGCAGAATTTCGACTTAACCCGAATCCATCAACGTCAATCTTCGCCCGTGTACACACTGGATATTATCGATTACATTCGCGCTCCATCTCCTCGTCACCCCCTCCCATGGCTTTCACAAATAATAACAAAGCGAGGGGTAAACTGGCTTCATTATCGCAAATCCGCGGTTGGCGCAATCTTCGAATGGGGGCAACAAGTATACCTGTTGCACCTTCTATGATGGATGCCCTAGAGAGATTTTATAAAGACTTATCGTAAACCTTAATGATATGTGTATACAGCGCAGCGTATGACAACAGTGTACATGTATCAAATAGCCGATATAGGAAGCGCGGATGAGATTATCGATTTTTGGTAAGCAACGCATCGATGAAATAAAAAAAACATTTTTGGGACAATATCAAATTTACCGCAGAGATCAAAACGTGTAATGATAAACTCGCCAAAAAGTCGCATTGCTGGTTGGTAAAAATTATGATGCAATTCGAAGATGTCTTCAAAATTAATGATAAAACTGTAGACGGACTTGATATAGCCAAAAGGTAAAAACTGCCTTATGAAAAGATGTTTCCATATATGTAACGAGTATTTCCAGTGCATTTCTTACTTGAAAAACAATTCAACCCAAAAACTTAAAATGAGCGACATTGTTCGGGACATCCTTTACAACCCACATGTGCATCGCTAGTATTTTGCAATCTGAAACCGATTATTAAATCCATTATGAAGTCACAATATTTGACTTTTTTCTCATATTTCCTTTGTGCTGCTAGTGTCTACCCCTGACCGAGTCTCGAGACGATTTTTTTAAAGTTTCCCAGACCCTTAAAACGTCAGACAGCTGAAATTTGGTGGCGAGATGGGATCCCCAGGCACGAGTTGGGGGTCGAAATTCAAATGAAAATTGTTTGGTAGCGGCTAACCAGTGATTATTTCGAAGCCATTTTATTAGCTGTTATCTTCCCGGCGTGGCCGGAGTCTCGCAGCTACATTTACATGACAATAATAACATAGTATTTTCGAGATTGCTCGTCTTGCATAAAAATTACACACGAAGCCTGGGCAGTGCATTTTACTCTCAAAAAAGCCTTCCTGTAATTTGCTGGGCGAGACTTTTTTCCCCCAAACTAGAGTTTGGTCAACGCAGCGAAATTTTTCACAAAAACTGCACATACAGACTTAAGGCTAGTTTAGTCAAATTTAGGCTGAATATACCAGTTCGCGGGACACCATATAAACATTCATTATCAACAACAATAATTCAGCAAAGTGTTAACGGCTAGGGGGGCGTCCATACATGTCAATTACATCGTGCAATTTTAGCATATACAGGGTGACCATGAAAGCCTTCCCTCGTTGCAAAAATTAGTTTTTAAAAATTCTTTACAATGACTAAATTTTGCAAAACGGGTAGGAAAGTTAGATGATTCCATACTGATTCACCGGGAGTACTAGTGGCCATATTGAGGCTTTTGCTAAATGTATCGATTCTAGCAATTAGTTGTTAACCAAATAAGCCTACTTGAATTACTCAGTTTATTCTTAAAAATTGCAAAGAGACAAACGAGAAAGATACATTTTGTTCAGAAAGGATATCACTGATATCGTGTCACTTTTTCTGGAACAAAAAAACAAAAATAATTCTGACAAATCTTTTTCCTCGCCCACGCCACCAAGGTGCAACAGGCGAGGAAATTTCAGGGCGTTCCTGAAGTTTTATGGCCGCCCGTTGGATGGCGCTAACTAAGCATTTAGGGATCAACGAAAGTTAGCCTCGCTCCGGCTAAAATATGCCAAAAGTTGACACGACACAATGGCGGGTTGCCAGCGAATTGGAAAAATAAAAAAAAGAGATAGATAGCGAGGGAATGGGTTTTAAGAACTGAGCAGCAGAAATTTTATGCGAATTCCGCACTTCAACTAAACATTTTTTTTGTTGCACGTCGAGTCCATCGTAACAAAGGAAATGAAAGAATGTATAGCGAGAAATGGCCTCCGAGTCAGCATCTTTATGCTCGCACTCCAACAAAAAAAAACTTCTCAACAAATATACATTTTTCGGAGCCCCTTCCATCAAAAAGAGCTATCTTGTAAACACGGGGCGAACAAATTCTTCCAAAACACGCGGATCAAAATACACGTACGTTATTTTCGAGCTAAAAAATGCATGTACTTTTATCTTAGACAGGTAAGTTCGAAGGTACGAATTTCGGATGCTGACTTTAAAACACTCGATGGTCATTGTAGGACAGGTAGCATAAATTAAAAATTAGCACATCTTTGACCAAAATTCTATCCTTGAAATTATCCAACACTTCACTGAAAGGTGACATTACCCAAGGCTTGTAAACAACTGCTTAACAATTAAAATCGCATTTGTATGGCCCAAGTGATCATTGCGGTTTAATGAACGTTAACAATTACAATACAAATGCGGCCCTAATTAAGTTAAATGAGTGCCAGAAAACATGAAAACGAAACGTGCGACATCATCCTGAAGTTGGCATTCCCCAAACACTCCACTGCAATATGAATTTGGGTGATGTCACACGTTTCGTTTTCGTGTTTTCTTGCACTAATTGAAACAGTGGAAATTTCTGAACTCGGAAACTTTCAATCACGTTGCCCAATTTCCAATCTTTTCTAACATCTCCCAAGTGGCCCAGGCAGCTGTCTGCTAGAAGCTCGTTATAACCTCCCGTAATTAATGGAAAAATTTATCCGACGAATCAGGAGTTTAATTACTGCTTCGAAAAACTCGCGTATAAACAACTGTTGCGCAGAACACCCATGGCGATTAACCCCTTCAGCCACCAATGCGCTCGTGTATACTTTGTACTTGAGCAATCCATTTGCGAGCCAACCGCGAGGCTCTATATTATTTACATGTACATGTACTGCCAACGTTTATTCGAGAGTGTGTTTAGAATGCTAACTTTAGTGCATTTTACACGTGTCTTAACCCGGTACCCCCTCTTTGTTAGAATAATTGACCCCATTTGCATTTTACACGTGTCTTAACCCGGTACCCCCTCTTTGTTAGAATAATTGACTCCATTTGCATTCTACATGTACCTTTTAAGATCTTTTTTACAGTATGTTACATTTTTGTACTTGGGTAATCGGATCTGTTCTACAATTTTACCACCACGACATTTTATTGATTTTCCATAGGTTAGGTTTCGTGATGGTAAAATTGTAGAACAGGTCCGGGTAATCTACCCTCACCTAGCCCCAACCACATGACATCTAAAGTACTGACAGTGGTTGTATTAAATTCAATTGAAGCTATAAATGAACCAGCATTAATTAACAAATGGTTGTAGCCACCAACTCTGCACGGAAACACTACTGAGCAAAAACACCATGTAACAAGGTGTTATTTTTCCAAACCCGAATAATACGCAACAACGCTAATCCAAACTTCTGCATTGGTCCAAACTTGAGCAATGACCAATGGCAAGAACACAACCGCACTGCCCATCAAATCCAAGGCTAATTTTAAGACCAAACACGAGTATTCCAGCTTAAAAACTTATGATACCGCAGCACTGACGAAAATCAGCTTCATTCAAAAAGCTTCGAATACTACCAGCACGAGTGCCAGAAAACACGAAATCGAAACGTGTGACGTCGGCCTTGACCTTCGTCACCAAATTCCAGGCAGTCGCTTCAACGTTGGATGATGTCACACGTTTCGTTTTCGTGTTTTCTGACACTAGCTCAGCTCTTTAGTCGATGTTGTTCGTACGCAAAGTAGGCCTATCCGCATTTCGCGTTTCCAGAACTCTTCAAAAAACGCATTCCAAGTTCCCCCACAACATTGAAAAGACCACGAAACGTTTCACGCCGTTTAGCAACTAACTTTCCCTTCCGACTGGCAGCACGTGCTTGCCAAAATTGCGACTAGGGTTAAGTGCAGCATTACCTGGTAGGGCGACTGAAAGGCCAGGTACATGTCCTCGCAGGTGAGCAGTCCGGGCATCTTGTGCTCAGTCCCTCCGCCGGGCGACCTGCCAGTAGCGGCGGAGTAAGCGTTGGCGTAACAATTATTGTTGAGCACCAGATTCCCGTTGTTGTTGTTGTTGGTCAGCCGCTCGTATTTGGCGAAACTTTTGTTGCCAGAGGGCGGCGGGTAATTCGGGTGAATCATGCGGCGACCGGTCACTAGCGCGCGATGTGACTGACCATTCCGGCCGGACCTGGTCGGTGCGTGGTCGGCTGGCGCGAGTGCACTGGGAACGACTGTCGTGTCCACCGTCCCGACTGGATGTCTGCCTTCTCCCCCTTCAGCCTCCACTTGCACTCAACGTCCTCCCGCCCGCCAGCTTAACGATGACTGGTTGGAGCGACTGGTGAATAGGAACGGTCCACTGCGGCGGAGGGCACGGCGCATGGGGGTGGTAGGTACGAGAGCTGCACCAGGGCAGGGGTGCAGGGCCCGGGCCAGGCAATGGGTCGCGGTCGATAATGAACGACTAGCCGGTCGAAATCACCGAACAAGTGGCGGGCGAAAAGGGAGAGGGGTCGTACATAAACGGCGTCTAGCTTTTAGGCGGCCCTGAAAGAAACGTTCGACGAGACGCGTCTTGTAAGTTGTCAAAGTAGCCCAACTTGCCCTAAATGTGTACATTGGGAAGAAAAGCCAGACCTACAGTAGCTGATTCCAAATTGAACTGACTTTGGTAACTCTTTAGAATAAGCCAGCAATGGCGGCCACGCTTGTTTTCTATGGAGTCTGTTACGGATAGTTTTAGGTTAGGTTAGGTCAGGTTAGGTCAGAACTGGCCCACTGGACACCCCTTTGACCAAACCTAACCTGACCTAACCTAAAACTATCCCCAACAGGCTGAGTCAGGCTCCGTAGAAAACAAACGTGGCCGCCATTGCTGGCTTATTCTAAAGAGTTACCCTGACTTTCTCAAATTTCAGGTGAATTCCAACGCTCGATTTCGAATTACAGTAGAACCTCTCTTAACTGATAACCTCCATAAGCTAGGATAACCTCCATAACCTCCATAACTTCCGAGTGGTTATGGCCACTAATTTTCGGTCGGCAATCAAAATTTTGTGTGGTCCAATAAGGAACGTACAGTATGAATTTCTGACTTTTCCAGGTTTTTCCGGACTTCCAGACACCCGGACTAAAGTTTCCTCACTAGGTGCACAAAGTTTGTTTTTTGATTTCTGCCACGTGCTAAGATATAGGCCTACTTTGCATAGCCATTCGTTTTGCAAAATGTGCTGCAAGAACAACAATATCGTTAGCTCGATGCTGATATTGTATGCATTGCGTTAAACATACATGTACATTGGCACGATTTGCATAACGCACTGACCGCACTACATTCTTAGCGGACAGATGGTCGTCGATGGGGATTTCGGCGAGCACGATGGGGAAATTCGGGCGTCGTGAAGCAGCCCGAACGCGAAGAGGTTCTCGTTTGCCGAACCATTGACACCAGGGTGCGAAGCTGGGGGGGATGAAGGAGGGCGGGGGTAAAGTGTGCACGCACAGGATGCAGCTGACCTTGCGGGTTGAAAAAGAACAAAGCCCCTAGAGCAGTACAAAAGGGGGGGATCCGGGGGATAGTTCATCCACCATCCGCGCGGGGTCAGCGCGTCTCCTTCTCCCTTTACAACTTGCCATCTCTCAATCCCAAATCCCAATTCCCCGTTCTCTCCTTTCGATCCAAAATGGCCGACAATGAGCGGGGCACGCTCGAACGACCCTAATTAAGCTTAGGCCCTACACGTACACGAATAGGCCAGAATTACCAGGAAAAGTGGAAAGGGGGAATTCGAGGAAAACGCCAATTTAGAAAAAAAAAATAAGGCATCTTTGTCGAAAAGGTAAATCGGTTTTCCTAGACCTCCGACCAGTGTGACCTCTCATGACAGACAGATTCACTGTCTGCTTTAAGGCCCATTGAAAGTGATTTTTTGCAATTGAATTTACCTAATTTTGGACAGATACGATAATTTCAAATGAAACTAAATGTTTTCATTCGAAGTTTATATTGATTGTAAGTTCCTGGACTTAAGACATTTCGTTTTTAGAATTGTTCCAAATTCTACATCTCTTCTATTCCCATTCAGACGGCAGGTGCTGCCATCTATCGCTCAAAGTCAAAAATAGAATTATCGTTTTTATTAATATCATATGCATTTCCACAAGTTGTCAAATAGTACCACCAATAAAACGCAAGTCCCTCTTAATGTTTACAACAACAAAAAATTAATATATTAATCAGGAAAAAAGAGATTCAGTTTAGGAATTTTGTGCAGGGTGTCCCCAAAATCACAACGCACTTTCAATGGGCCTTAATCAGTGCTGAAATTACCACTTGAACGGGTGGTTTGCAAACACAATTTACACGTGCAATATCGGGCATATCGGCAAACCACCCCAAACGATTCTTAAATCGAGTAAAGGCACGCAAAATGGGTTTACAAGCATGGCTTACTACTTCGACTATTGTCTGCACGCGAACTAATCTGGGAGCCTAAATGTCACGACCCCATGTCATAATACGCCTTTCACTAAAAACTCCCAACCACTTACTATTGGAAATGTGTTATTCGCTGCATGCGTTTTACAGCATCACCACAGCGATGCGAGGATTGCGAGCTAAAACACGATCAATTCCAACTGAGCAAAGAGATAAATTTTGGCGCAGCATTCGAACGGTTGACCTCCGACCCCCGAACGCGGGGGGGTGGCAGTGCCAGGTCCTCCTGGCCCCATCGTCTAACAAAGTGGGCCGAAAACGGCTCGAGTTTAATTAGTCGGTAACCACGACCATTAATTCTGGAAGCGGTATTAATCACGGCGTATTAGCATCCTTTGACAGTCTAATGTTAACATTAAACGGGATGAAGCCAGCGCTGTCTACGACACTATCGTGTTTCCCTGCTGATACAGATTCCCCATCGCCACCCCCACATGCCACGGGGGTGCTCATATTAGCGGGCTGTCCCCCACCCCCTGCTCCCCTCCCATTAACTATACGCCATAATGACACCAGCAATATCGTTTCATCCATTAAAGTGAGAGAGAGAGATGCACTTAAATCCGTCACCCAAATTTCCTCCATCAATGCATCATCCGCGCACGTTGAATTTTGCGAGCAAGAATTTTGCTGACGTAATAGGTGGGAAATCAAGCCAGGGGGGTGAGGGTGGGGGGGGGTCGAATTAATGGCCCTGGGGCCTCCGACGCGATTTAATGGCGGCGCTTTAAGCAGTCACGTCCATGATTGAGTAACCGTGTTTACTTACGCTTCCTAATATTCAACAATTGCAGATAAGCTGGCTTTATTTCGTAGATAATGTTCAAATTATACATATGCGCAACGTTAAACGTAATAAATGATGGGCCCGTGACAATTATCCAAGATTAATAATCGACGGAGGTAATTAGGTGGGGGTGGTGGAGTAGAAAGAACATTCGCACTACTATACGCGGTTGACATTGTGGGACATGGGAGGCAGAAAAGAGTCTGAGATCGATCTTGAGTGCGTGATCATCCTTGAATTTGCATACAGTACACCATACGAGTTGTACCGAGCTGACCTATTGATGCACGTGTACCTGCCGCAGCAAATTGCAAGAAAAAATAGTATCTCACTCAGATTTCTCAAGTTTAATTTGCATGAGGCAACTTGGCCACTCTGAAAAGGTGTCAAATAGCTGACACAGTTACCGAAAATCAAGGTACGTGTATGCTTCATCCAATCTCACCCCATTAACCTTAGTATGCACACATACATTTTTGCATTCTCAAAAAATTTAAAAAAATAAAAATAACGTTTTTCATATTTGAAATAAATTCGTATTCTTATTGTCATAATTATATATCATGTTGGCTTACTTAAGAGCTCGTGATGGAGCTCATCAATGACCCATTATCGGTGGTCAATGTCAAACGAATTTCAACTTTCACAACAACTACGCGGTATTAAAATATAATAGACTCTTGCATTATTTTCTTAATTTTGTACTCCTGGATAAACTATCGAACACTATATACGATATTAATGACGCCAGTATCATTAATAGTCGGCATCAACTGTATTTCCAAAGTCATGGAAAAAACTATTGTTAAACTGAAAAAAAACAGGAGTTAACTCTTAATAATGGGAATTCCTTATCGTAAGTGGCGGAACTGATTATCAGGCCAATCATTTCTGTGCTGATTTATCAAAGCTTAATTAACAAACTCAACATAAAATGCTGAAGCTGAAAAACGCCACGTTCCAATTCAAATTACATACTGTAGATCCTTGAGTTTTTCAGGTTCGCCTTAAATATTGAATCCACACAAATTCCATGAGATTGCCAGGTTCTGTCTTACACACCGAACTTTCGCAATGAATTTAGTAACCCGTCTGTAGGGTGCCTCATAAGTTGCGTCTCAATTATATTTCATTTTATGTTTTGTCCACCTATTCTGCTCTGTATATGTGTATGTACTGTATGTCTTCTATTGTTGACTTTTTATATTGTTCCTACTGGGTGAACCCACCCCCCACCACATGGCATCCCGATGCTGACTGTGGGGTAATAAAATTGACTTGAATTGAAATTGAATTGAATCATGTTCACCGTTTGAAATTTTTAACCCTATCAGCTCTGGTCAACAAACAGTGATAAAGGCAAGGACACCCTCGTGCCGCGTTTGTGGCCAACTTGAAATTCGGAAGTTCCCATCACCCCCTCTTTTCTGCATCAGTTGCGATTAATAACCAATCGTCGATTATTCCCATCAGCTATCGCGATAATCCCCAACGCATGGCCGCATTTCAACCCTTCTAGCCCTCCGCCACTGACCGCCATCTTGGGTGGGGTCTCGTGGGCAATTTTTTTTCCAACATGGGAATTACGAAAGATGAAAATGCCTCAAATTCGGCGTGAATAACTCGTTTTCCCTGGCATGATCGGCGACTTTTCCCACATCGCCGTTTGGCGTTAACAATGAGGATGAGGAGGAGAAAACCAGACGAAGTCTGGGGTGCCCTGGGAAATCGCCCGGCACGCTTAATGTGTCATTTCTGGCACAAAAATTAACTTTAATCGCAATAATTTTGCGTCTGTTTCCAAGCAGACTGTCTAGGACTAGGTGGTGGAGGGTTTTTTTTTCTGGATTTCTCTCCCCCTGTTTTTCACCTGATGGATGTCGCTGCACCGCAACGGCACTACCCTCGTCTGGGCGTCCCCACACCCCTTACCCTCCCCCCCTTAGGTACACATTAGAAGGTCAAGCCCCTCGAGACTCCACCCAAAGCCCAAACAACGCAACCAGCAGCCTGTTAGACAAAGGGAGACCTGGCCAAAATCCCATTGGGAGCACCAACGACGAAATTCAGGGCTACCCGCCAAGAATTTTGGCTAAATATGGACATTTCGCTGATTTACTACGCAGATATTGTCAGTCCATGGTACTTTTGCAAATTGTTCAGCAACACGTACATTGCACATGTGTATTAAAGATTTCGTTTCCTCTTCTGATGGTTTCGATTATTACTACTACCATTTTAATTATATATATTAATTATAATTATAATTAATCATCAGGGTTCATACTCAAATTTACAAAATCATTTCCCTGACTTTCCCTGACAACCCGAGTAAATTTCCCTGACTTGTAAATCGCGTAGAAAGTTTTTCAACCTGCTCATGAGAAAAATATAATGTTTATTAATATCAACTTTTGGAAATGGTCAGCAGAAATCTCAAAATAATTA
>JAQFYZ010000916.1:0-30648 GCA_034695085.1 Cylindroiulus punctatus
CTGCCTTTTGCAATAATTTTGCAAACAAATGTAAAAAAGTGAGCTGGTTTTGCAAAATGTTTTGCAAAAAATGAACAGCTTTTGAAGAATTTTTTTGCAAAAAATGAACAGCTTTTGAACAATGTTTTTTTAAAAAAAAATGCAAAATGTGAACTAGTTTTTGCAAATATTTTTTTAAACGTGTATATTTAGGCCTCCATATACATACACGCGCTCACTGCAGACTCGAAACGAGGTGATGTCATGTCATAAATTACCGTTTCGATTATATAACGGTCGAATTTTGGTGACGGACCCCGTTTGAAAAGAAAAGCTGGATCCGCCCCTGAACCCTGAAGTTGAACGTTGGAACCTCAGCGGTCAAGTCGACCATCGGCCTCTGCCGAACAAGTTGGGACCCGCCAACGGCGCTGCTGTTCCCACGCTCCGGCCTCCCAAACAGCGCCGCGGCGCGTCGGCACAGGAAGCCGGGCTTGTTTTGGCAACGCGATACGGAGTCCGTAGGAAAAGGCGAGTTTCCTCAGGCGTGGCAACAGTCGCTCCGTTGCCAAGGCCGCCGGTTGCCCAAGTTTCGGTATTGCCCCATCGGGGGCAGCGTTGCGACACCCGGCGCTCATTGGTCGGCCGGCGGTGAGGTGGGGAGCGCCGCCAGCAGCGCTGTCAGTGCGGCAGTCGGTCGAAGGCTTTCGCCGCTGGATGTCGCTTGGCCATGTCGACCTGCAACTACGCCAACCTCTACGCCGAGTACAGGCAGCGGGTCGCCGCCGACTGCTACAGACAGGACGAGCGCCCCTGGGGACACGCCGAGCTGCAGGTACGCCAAAGGATTTGCCACTAATGGAAAGTGCGATTTGGGGAAAGTTGGAGAAAGTTGGCTTTGTGCGCCGGATCGTGTTTCCTCACTTTGTTTTCGAGTTCGTACACTGGGAAAGTGGAAGTGCGAGCGGGGGAAGTGAAATGTCGCTCCATTTCTGCGACTTCATATGTGCGGGAAAGTTGGTCACTCGACTGACTCGAGGACGCGTTGCTGCGAGGGAACGAAGGGATTATCCCCCGGGACTAGGTGGTTGGTGTACTGTCAATGTTTCGATACTGACAGTGTGGACGTTACACGGTTATTCCTTTACGCGTGGACGTTCACGTTACGTCGTAATGCTTTCTCGGAACCTCGGAGTCTCGAGCTAAATAGTGAATATAATGTTATTGACATTCGTTTCAGCTTTATTTAAAGAGTAGCGTGACTCGTATGGGCTTCCGTAAACGACGTAAGGTAAACGTTCAGGTGTGAAGGAAGCATAATGGTGCCTGCACACTTGTAATTTTTGCCCACTTATGGAGGAAATTTTTTTAGTTTTATGTAGGTAAACCTTGGGCAAAGTTGGGCAAAAACCTCCATAAGAAGAAAATTGGTACTTGTCCATTAACGGAACTACATGTTATGTTAGGGTAGGTTAGGTTAGGTAAGGTTAGGGTACGTAGGTAGAAACGCGCAAAAAACATGACCTACCCTAATGGTGCCTTCACACTTATAATTTTTGCCCAAGTTCGGAGATAATTTTTTCTTCTTATGGAGGTTATTGCCCAACTTTGCCCAAGGTTTACCTACATAAAATGGAAAAAACTTCTTCCGTACGTGGGCAAAAATTACAAGTGTGAATGCACCATAACATAACAGGTAGTTCCGTTAATGGACAAGTACCGAAAAAATTATCTTCGTACGTAGGCAAAAATTACAAGTGTGCAGGCATCATAAGTGTTCCAAAAATTTCAGGGTGACCACTTTTCAGGGGTTTTAGATCCCCCCTCCCCTTTTAAAAGATTATAGGCCTATAGTAAAACTAAGAAGTGATGGAACTGAAGTCAACCAATCAGAGAGATATGGCTTGTCGATTAACGCTTCCATGCTTCTTCAGTCGGTGACAGTCCATTCAGTACGTGGCACTGATTGTATGGGACTAGGCTAAATCAATCGCCAACAGGCGATTGGACCCCTATTGGTCGGCACATGTTTCGACTCAGTTCCATCACTTCTTGGTTTTACTATAGTCAATATAGCCCGATCATGCCAATTTTGCGTTACGTCGTTTTAAGCTGCGTACGGAAGCCCATACGAGTCTCATGCTACCTGTATTCATTAAATAAAGTGGAAACGAATGTTAGTAACATTACATTCACTTGATGACAAAATGTGAAAATTTGAACATCCCCAGTTATCCATGGGGACTGTGTTAATTACTATCAATATTTTCGATACTGACAGTAAGTATCCTTACATGGTCCATATTTTCGTTACTGATCAGGACAGTCAGTTATCCAAATGGGAGCAATCCATCAGTATACTGCACGATCGGTGTTACTGTCGAAATTGACAGTTTTACTGGCCGTATTGATAGTATTGATATTAATCGGAATGGAACCTCACTAAGTGGACGGAACACGCGAACAATCAATGTTTTTGACAATGCTGTCGATACTGACAGTAGGTATTCAAATACAGACCTCGTACGTACTACATGGTCCTGCAGTCGGTCGTCAAGTCATGCGTCAGTACTGCGCCTCTTACTGATCAGTGTTATTTATCATTATTGGGTATACTGACATTAATCTGTTAAATCAGAATGGAACGACAGATAGATGGACGTTTCAGTATTGCTGCCATCCCACTAATTTCTGAATTTTTACAGCAGTAAAAATTCAAAAATTGGTGGGATGAGGTGATAATGAAGGGAATGATATGGGAAAATACCTTGCACGGTCATTGCTGCTGTCAGTACTTCCATACTGAAAGTAAGTAAGTTTGCCAAAATTCGGTTAATCGTAGTAATCACCATGTGACAAAGTGAATGGACGAAAATATTTCCATCACTTTTCAAGATTGTCAGATTCCTCGTTGATCATAAAATTCTCGAATGATGAATTTTTGCCCATAAAATTGGAGAGAATGATATCAAAAAACGTCGTAGGCTTATGCTAATTTTTTTAGGCGCAAAATTGGATTACCAGTTTGGATACAGCAGTGATGACCTCATCGTTCTGCCACCCCCCTTTCACTTCGTCATCATTCGTCAACATTTGGCGCACTCTCCTAAAATGACCTAATACTTGAATAATGCAGGATTGAGGGGGTATACATGTAACTGAACCTCATCTCCTATGAGAACTTTAGGCAACATTAACTGTCGAGGAATTTACTACCGTAATTCCAAATTCAGTTTTTTTAATTTTGCCATGGATACATTTGGAAATGCATTTCACATTAACTAATGCACCACATACAGCACAGTAATTTGGAGATTTTGCTAAACTGTCAGTGCTCTGCCAAACCAGATTCTTCGTGGTGGATGTCGAATTCTGAACACGAATCGAAACGGATTGAAATTAATGTACCAAATGGGTACATTCATGAATCACTCTTGAGTACTGAAAGCTTTTCATGAAGATCTGTGCTCCAGTTTACTGCAGTTTGTTGCTTCAGCTAGCATCGCCTGGTGTCAGTGGACAATCTAATTGGTATTAATTTGCTGAACGGGTATTTAAGTATGAATACTGATCCCGATTTACAGGTAATTGTTCCCTAATAACTGGGCCGTGGAGATTACTGTTTTTCAGAAGCGACTGAAAAAAAAAAAGTTTCTTTCGTTAAATTTCGAGTTCTTTTTTTGTTTTGTTTTTGGGCCAAATTTGTCATTATTTCTCGCATTGCATTTTATTGATGCACATGCACTTGCAATTCCAGGCACGTCCATACATGCATTGCAAGAAGCATTGTGCATTAATCAAATTCTAAGAGCCAGACATGTGAACTTGACTTCGTGCAAGTTACAGTCTAACGGCAAATCTGGTAAAGTGGAGCATTAAAATTTTTCCTCATGAAGGCAAATTAATTTGTTTACTGCAACCATATTCATGGCGCGCCAGCATCATGTGCAGACAGCCCATAAACCGCTAATTGGCCACTTCCGGTCCTGACAATTGGCGGATCCAGTATGCAAATTGGCGTGTAATTTCACCTAATTTCACTTAATTTACCAAACAATGACCACATTTCAAGTTTCAGCCCAGTGCATAAGCCCAAGAGGTTGTAATGAGACGTTAGCAAAGCCTTCCAAATCACCAGTTTTTGGTTGGAATCATGGGGGCATTGGTGCCTGGCAAAAACCACTATTGGTAAATATAACAACCCATTATCTGTTGGGCAAACAGTGGTTCGTGGCCTATGTGCCAATCCACCGAGCCGATATAACATGGCGAGCAGCCGGGAATAACATTTTCAGAATTTTCCGATGGCCTGATACGGCAGGATGTTGTGTCTGGCAGGGTCTTGTGCAAGGCCCTGATAAGGCGCCGAGTGCATGTTCCTCGTTATTAATAAATTCTGAAATTTTGGATTTTTGAGCTAATGTCATTTTTTCTCTGTCTTTGCAGTTGGGCAACTTTGAAGGCTTCTCGACTGGCGTCCTGACGCAGACCACGCCCACCCTGACCCCCACCACCCTGCGCAACATTGAACAGACATTTATCGAACTGCAGACAGTGCCCCCGCAGCAGATCCAGCACCAGAACCAGGCTGGCTTCGTCACCCCCATTGTGAACCCTCCAGTGCATTCCACGGCCAGCAACAGCCTGCCGGTCGTCTCGGCCCCGTCCAGCATCAGCCCCCCGGCGTCCACCTACCACTCTGTAAGCACCAAGAGCTACAGCAGCGAAAGCAGCAGCAACAGTGGAAGCAGCCCTCCCTGGTCCCAGGAGATCCATCCTGGACCGACGACCACCAGGAAGGTGACTGGACGCAACATGGGAGGAAGGCGGCCTGCGAAGCACGAAAAGGTAACGGTCGAGCTCCAACCGGGCTCTCACAGGTCCTTGGGTCTTAGGTGGTTGTTGAAGGTGCTATGTTGAGGGTTTTAACGTATTGTCTCAAAGAGAAAAAGAAAAAATGGCGTCAGTTCAACCAATAGGATGCCGTTGCACATGCGGCTTATCGGCTCGTTCTTGAGCCCTCCGTAGGACTCCGATCAGTGAGGAGGACCAGGGTCGCACATGCGGCTATTGGCTCCCGAGCGTTCACGGATCAGAGCTCATGCATACATCGTTCAACGTGGCAAGTATGGCTATGGCAGCCATTTCCTTTCACCAACTATTATAGGTTCGGAATAGCCTGGACGAACCTATCGATAAGCGGGAATCCCTCTGGCTGGCTGTCAGTTTTCTTTTTCTCGTTGAGGCGACTATAGTGGAGAAGTGATGTCAAATTAACATCTTGCAGCGTCGGCCCATTGCCGACGTGTCGAGTGTAAAGATGCTACGTTCAAAAAGTAAGGTTAAAATTGTTAATTGGCACTTATATGGTAAAAACTTGGTCCCATTTCATTCGCTGCCGTTTAGATTTTATTTCAAATGTGACATGTCAATTTCTCGGCACTCTTTCCCGAGGTGGGAAATGCGGCCATCGGTATGGGCTTCCATGCCGCTGCGGTAAGTGCCGATTAAGGCCGGCTGCAGACGAGCGGTGTTTTGACGCAGGGACGCAGCGTTTTTTTGTCGTGCGATCGTCCTAGGCATTATTGTCAATGGTCGCATGCACACGTGTGTGCGTCAGTCGAACTGCGGCCGCGGTCTGACCGCCGGTACCGCAACGTCTTTGATTTGACGTGGGTGTTCTGCTAGAATGCACGTCCTGTAAGGCCATAGACTAAAGCGCCTTAGCTTACACTTGCAGTAAAGAAGGCTGGTAGAAGAAGCGCCATAATTATCCGTTTGCAAAATGCGCGTTTATCCACTGCACGTCTGCATTGGATAATGGATGCTGCGTCACCATGCTATATCATGAAATTTGTACGCAAATCTTTGGTCTTGTTGGCGATGACCAGCGCTGTGATAACTAGTGCTAAATATTGTATGCTTGAAAAGTTCCTAAAAAGGTTTTGCCACAGCCTCGGTAGAGCATCCTTCCAACTTTTTACCGTGGCACGTACCACCCGCGCTCCTCGGAAACGGGGTTTGCATGGCCGAATCAGCGAATCCATGCAGCGAAGCATTGGAATTGACCTAAAAATGGCGAAATCAATCATCGAAATTTAATTAAAAAGCGCGAGCGATTGTGCCTTCGATTCTGCTCGGGAATGGGAACGCCATTATCCGCCGTGTTGCGGCTGTACCAAAACTGTCAGAAATATTTCATCCGCTTCCAAACCGAAATAAGAAAACGGAACCTGGGTGGCCATACCTAAGGTCTGTCCCAAAATGATAGAGCCAGTCATACTTTCTAGGATATTTTGATCCCTAATTAATTCAAACAACAATTTGTTACAATTTCAGCTTATTTAGCTCGTTTTACATAGTGTACCTGATTTATGTGAAGGTATGCACATTTTGGGAATTTCTGCATGTCCCAAAATGATAGAGCCACTTATGATTAGGCAAATAATTAACAAAAGGTAATGATAAGCAAAAGAAATTTTTGATGAAACTCTGCCTACCCTCATTAAATCTATGCCAAACAGAGTGTTTAAGGTTATTGCAAAAGATGGCCACTTTATCGGCTATTGAATATAAGCTATAACTTATTTTTGAAATTTTATTTATGGTGGCTCTATCATTTTGGGACATGCAGAAATTCCCAAAATGTGTATACCTTTTGTTTCCATCTCTTTTTTTATCACATAAATCATGCACACCATGTAAAACGAGCTAAATAAGCTGAAATTATAACAAATTGTTGTTTGAATTAATTAGGGATCAAAATATCCTAGAAAGTATGACTGGCTCTATCATTTTGGGACAGACCTTACCTGGGGGAAAGTAGGACCCGGCATTCTGATACTCGAAACTAATAACCCGAGTGCGTTCTTGAGCATTTTTAAAAAAAAAAAATTCAGGTGCACTGGAAAACTGGAGCAAATCAAGGATTCTTGCTGAGCTCGTTGTCGTTATACCCTGGATTTATCCACAATATGCAGACTCCGGTATCATTTTTTTGTTTTTTGTTCGGCGGTAAATATTTTCACTCGTTGAAACACCCCGAAACAGGTGGGTTCGAACAGCCTTTGTTTGCAAAAACTCCGTTGTGCACATGGCGCTTGCTGCAAGGCCTGGTTTTGCATTTACGTTGCTCTTTATTTTTATCAACACCGATAATGCCCACTTCCGGCTTTCCCATTTTTTATTCTGTGGCCTTCCACCAGCGACCCTCATTAGCCGTAACTGCACCCTTAATGACGGTTCCACCTGAGCGCCGCACTCCACATAAATGTGATAAAACTGATGATACACCTGTATTGCCTTCGAAGGTCTAATTAGCACGTCAGAGACAATTTCCTACCATGGTACAGGTTTGCTCTTGGGAGTGCACTGCAATTCCCAAAACTGGGAAAAAGTGGATGTGCCGGGATAAGACTTGAAGGAATGCTTCGACTAAAGTGGTTAAAAAACGTTTAAAGCACTATTAAGACCGGCTTGCACCAACACAAATTAAGCAAAACCGAAGTCAAACCTCCAGTTACCTAATGGAATTCATTGCACCGAAGAAATGTGACCTGTCCTTTTTAGCAGTTTATAAAGTAACCGTGAAAAAACGTTAACCAAAGTTATAAACCTTTGGTGCAGCCGGACCTAACAAGTATTTATCTGATAGTTAACGAATACTCCGTACGCTTGTTGGTTTGATGAAATCATTTTTGCAGATAATGATTTATCCCTATGCAATGCTGCATTTGATGAAACTCACTGTGATGGCATGTAACAATTTCTGAAATCAAAATTCCCTTACTTTTGCAGGTTTTCAATGGTCGAATTCCGATTTTTTCAGGTTCAAAGAAAAATATTTTCATGGTCAAATATTGATTTCAAATGATGGGTTTTACTAAGTTTTTAATGCAAAAATGTGATTATTATTATTATTATTATTTTCACTATTATTAATATCAGAATGCTTTTTGCAAAACCTTTGAAAGACAAGACGAGGCATTTTACAAACGTTTCTGTACAAAATGATCCGGGAATGTTTAGATGGCAGAAAAATGTCGAAAATTTTATAAGAAAAAACTCACGAACAGAAAAAAGCCATTTTGTAGTTATAATCATAGCCCCCATCTACTGTAGTCAGTTGTTTAAAGGGTTAGAATTGCATATTTTTGAAATAAGTGTGTATATGAAATATAGCGTGGGTCTATTAATGAGAAAAAAAAATTCAGTGAGGGCATATATACAACCACAATGATTCAACAGCAATCTTGGTGCAGTTTATTGACGAACTTCCTATAAGAGGGGGTTCTAGAGCACGTGAGGTTTAGCAATTTCATTTCCCTTGATGAATTGATGATTCACGTAGCCGTAGCTTTATTTGCAGTTGGAAGTTCAGGTTAACACTAGAATATCTTCGATTTGAAATGTCAATCATGCAGTCAGAATTCTAAACAGCAATCCTTTCCTTATCTCAATGTGAAATTCTATATTTTTCCTTGTTGTTTGGAGAAAACGTCTAACGTCATCGAACATGACAATTTATCAGCCCTGTAGATTTTATCAGAGGCAAAATTCCCACAAATGCCTGAAGATTGCTCAGCAAGTCTCATTGGCATTTTCGTTAACTGATAACTGATTGTCGATGATGTCAATGTAACATAAGTGGTCATGTCCGAGAACTTGGATTTTATAAGTTGCCAATGAACAATTAAAATTTCTTGACTTTTGCAAGTTCTGAAACATTTATCTGTTTATACAGACCACTAAAAAGACAAAAAATGAGATATACCAATGTAAGGAACTTTATTTTTAATAATAATTGATTGACAGCTTCTAGCAACCATGTCTCAACTTCCTTCAGCCAACTGTTTCATGTACAGTATTTCGTTAGAACACATTTCATTTATCATTTCAAAACTGCAGTAGATCTGAGATTTGGCACTGGTGTGCATTTTTTTCTACAACATCAACAAATGTTAACAATGTTCCCCGGTCTTTGGTCGGTTGGCCTGTAGGCTACACGGCATAGCTACTGACCAATGACAAGAACAAGTGTGGAATCAATGAGGGAAATAATGGATCTGGTCTTTTTGATCTAGTTTTGAAGGACTAAATGGAAAATTTGGTAATTTTGTTTTTGTCTCTTCTTTTTAGCTGTCACCAGAGGAAGAAGAACGGAGACGGGTTAGACGGGAACGCAACAAGTTGGCAGCCGCAAGATGCCGCAAGCGCAGACTTGATCATACAAATTGTCTTGTACATGTAAGTAGACTTTATTCATTGATTCACCAATTTTAGCCGTCCCACACCACTGCGTATGCTAACGCCCGCTAGTGTTGCTGTCATCGGGTCAGCAAAGTTGGCACTTGCACCAACTAGTTCTTGGATTGTTGCAATTTGCCGGAAATGCTGGCTTGTTCGGGGATTTGTCGCCTCGTGTTGGCAGCTTCACCGAAGGTTGGCACGAGCTATGTCAATGTCAAGCAGACTCAGGGTTTGGGTTTCACATTTCTGAAAACATTCTGCTGAAGATCACGTTGAAATGAAATGTCACCCTTTGGTGATGGCAATCTGGAGAAGACCAAGGCGAAATTGAAAGTACGAGGATATAACATGGGACTAATTTTTCAATACTTTTTGGCAGTGTTGATACTTTTACGTATCCAGTTGAGGTGGTAAGTAGTTTCAGGTTTTTATAACTGCCAAAAAACGAAGAGAAATGGATCGGTGTTTCACCTTCAAGAAATGCCGAGCAACATTGAAGGGAAAATGGTTTTTCTTTAATATCTCTATCATATCTCGCCATGTTCATAACATAATATTATCTCGTGTAACATGTACCGACGCTGGTGGTATATGGCTCATGGGTTGGAAATGCTTTGATACTACTTTCGTTGGGTGGGCGTATTATCCGGTTTCTGGATTAGCCATAAAATAATATTCTATTCATTTCATTCAACGCCCTTAATCCACGCCAAAAAGAAATGAATTACATCATTATAGTTATACATTTACGACCGGGTTGACCTTTTTGAGAAAGTCGTCAGGTAGGGCAAGGCAGCAGTTCATTTTGCTGCGATGCCTATCTTATGTAGTGATGTCGGGACTCCTGCTTCCTTCCTAATTCCAATTTAGTTATGCTAAATCCCTCAATTGTTGTTTATTTGGCATCATTTATCTTAGTACGTGATATGATTTCTTGGGCCTAGCTCTGCTACCAGTCATGAACTTACTGGAACAGTCATGAATTTTAAACAATGCTTGCTATATAATATGGCAAGCCATAGTGTAAAACAGTACAGTGTATCCTATGATACCGTTTGAATACCATGTTATTGAAAAATCATGGAATTCACAATAACAAATCCAGTACACAACCTACGAACCCAAGGCGTGAGGGCTAAAATGCCCAATTTTTGCAACTTGAGAGGAATTTACCGTATACCCTCATCTAAGATGGATGCACTTAACGGAGCGGTAATTGCCGAACCCCAACCGTGAGGGCTAAAGCCTTTGAATTTTTGCGCGAATATGCCTTAGGTGCCGAAACCACCCCCTAATATTGCCTTTGCTTTCTTTTTTGCCATTTAAGCAATTCTTCATCTGCATTTCTGATAATTGTAGCCCCTGGGCAATGTTATGTATGACTGATAGTTAACCATACCATTGTTGATCTTTTTGCACAGGAAACAAACATTTTGGAAGGAAAGCGCTCTGAGCTGCAGGAAGAAATTCGGAATTTGAACATGGAAAAAGACGAACTGGAGTTCGTCCTGGAGACCCACAAAGTGGTCTGCAAGATGCAGAAGCACGGCCACAACCACAGCAGCATACGCAGTGACCACCAGGAAACCGCCGACGTGAAACCCGTTCTCTCCAAGATCAGCATCGGCATATCGTCTTCGTGCCCGACGTCTTCAACCACCTCGCTGTCTTCCTCCACGAGCACCACGTTCAGCAGCGCTGCCAAGCCGCAACAGTCTATGCAGCCCGCATTCAGCACAATGGTGAAGCAGGCCCAGCGCCCTACGTCGCTGTCGCTGAAGTCCACATTTCTGTCTCCGCGACCTCCGGCCGTGCCCAACTCCACAGCGGCCAACAGCGGGAAAAGTTTCACCGAGGAAACCGGCATCGTCATCAGCACACCCTCCAACGGTATATTCAACTATGACGCATTGATGGAAGGCGGCACTGGCTTGACCCCTGTCTCGTCCGGCACTGGCCTGACACCCCTGATACCCAACTGCTCCACGCAGCAGAGGTCCTCCGGCAGTGATCTCGCCAGCCCGGACACAATCACCCCTACCAATAAGCTTGTTTCGCTGTGATTTTCTTACTCGTTTCTACAGTTTTTCATTTTTATACCTATGTGTGCTCCCGTATCGTCAACCCGCATGCCTTCAGCTGCATACTGAAATCCTTAGTGATGGGCTATGCATATTCTTAATAATTTGACGGTAGGCACGTTTGGTCAACGGCACGAGGCTATAGCAGGTCTCGATACCGAACTTCGGTACGATCGAGATGGTATTTTACAAAAGAGTTTTCGGTCGATGTTCTGTTCGGCACCTGTCACAAATTTAGTCGGGTTCCAGGTTGACTCCAATTTTTAGTGCACTACGTAGTTGTCACTAGCTTTTCTAAAATTGTGCTAGTTTCACAGTCGAAAAATTTAAAATCAACTAAAACAAAAACAGTATGCGGGAATTGTTCTTGTACAGTTATGTACAAGGCTTCAATTCAATTGTAGCGGCGTAACCTGTACACAAAAAGAAATTTAAAAAAAATATCTTAAATAAATTTGCAGAATGTTAAGAAATTAATCTTGGATCGCAGTAGAATTTCGTTTTAGAACCTAACGAAGTTGTTGAAATTGTTGAAATATAGTTGTTGAAAATATTTTCATTATCATGAAATGCTCCGAACATTGTCGTTACTTCGGTATGCTTGCTTAAAGTATGCTATAACTCTAAAGCCAAGTACACACCTACATGCAAATATATACGACATATGTAAAATTGAATTTCTTGCAGCTTTAGGCTGTCCTTTGGGAGTGAATTCCAACTTCTGATGGCATGCAAAAATACCTGATGCCGTATCGAGCAGTGTAAAACTGGCCTTAGGCCTACTGTTAATATTTTGATACTGACAGATCCAATGATCTGGTCAACCGTCAGTAATCAGAATCTAGCATCAGTCCATTAGTACTTGGCAACTTACACAATCAGTGTTACTGTTATTTTCTGTTGATAATAATTCACAACTAAAAACGCGTTCCTGGTGTGTGCTTGGCTTTATTCGTTGACCAAGTTCAATGCCACCTGTTGGTTATTATTATTTTATGCTCTTGTAAAATTGTGACGAAGACCTGGAAGGGCAAGATGCGGCATCTGCCAAATGAATAAGTCCGGTGTCAGATATTTATTTTTGTTTTTCTGCTTCCTAAATTGAAACCGACGCATTTTCATGCTTCGGTTTGGGTTGTTGCAAAGTCTATATGCGAAACGTGCGCTACCTTAGTTTGTCGTGAATGACCAAATAAGCAATTAGCACGTCTTCGGTGGCCAATGGGCTGCTAACCTCAGACTATGCAAACGACAGTTTTCTGGCCTTCTAAAAACGTTTAGCATCTAGCATTCCTCTCGATTAATCATTCTTGCTAATCGATCGTTCCTCTGCTTCGCAGTCCTTGTTCGCGTGCCCGTGGAATGTTGCTACTCCTTGCCGAAGCTTATTTTTCGTGCAATCTGATTGCAATAATTTATGTGTGTAATTTAAATGATGCCCAAGTTCAGGTAGGGACTATTCTATTTTTTGTATCGTTGGAAAAAATTTTAATACGAAGATTTTTTATTTTCAAAGCGAGTTATATATTATGGTAAAAATCGTCTGCCACCAAGTCATAATTTTCAGTTTTTGTGTGTAGCTTAGATGCAAAGTCATGTATTTTTAGTGTTGAAAATTGTACGTAGTTGTTTTATATATATATAGACACATGCCTAAGTCGACTTTCCTTGCAGAATCACCGATCGATCACTTTCTATGCCAGAGATGAGCCACTAACGCTGTACGACAATACGAACGACTGAATGTTACTTCGACCACGAACAATTTTGACACGAGTCAGTTAATGTAGCACCTTGCGTGAGTTTAACTAGTTAATTACGAGACTTCTTGTGATCAATATTACGGTAGTGGTAGTTCTGCCGAAACTAGCTCTGTACATTATTATTTATTTGTATATAATAATTCATCCCAAAAATGCCATAGGTTTCAATTTGTTCAATTTATCCCTTGCTATTTGAACAACTTTCAGAGAGATGGCTGGTTTCGGAATGGTTGTTTGTCCTAAAGTAATCCTTTTCTTACATTTTGTAAACTTATCAGAGATTTCTTACTTCATGTCCTGCTCGATGCAGTTCTGTGATCACTGACCCTCTCCATGACTGTCGTCTAAAATTTCGACCTTAATTTCACCGAAATTATCTGCTAGCAAGTTACATATTGGTCTTAAAGTTTAACAATAAAACAGAGGGGTATCTTGTGATTCTATAACTGCGACCTGTGCAACCATACATCGACTACCTCAACCTCATCAATAAATTATCTTTGCAGTTGAAACTTAGTTGTGGAGAAACAATGAGCGAGTCACATCCCATCAAAGGGCATCAGCTCGAGCAGAGGCAAATATTTATGCAATTTTTGAACAAGTTTTTTATGATAAATGTTCTTGCACAGAATGGCCATTTTAATTAAGAATAAATCAATAGCAACATATTTGGTTCGTTCATTTTACGCATGCATATAGTTACACATGTC
The DNA here is from genome assembly GCA_034695085.1 of Cylindroiulus punctatus. Lineage (NCBI taxonomy): Eukaryota > Metazoa > Arthropoda > Diplopoda > Julida > Julidae > Cylindroiulus > Cylindroiulus punctatus. The sequence goes on from JAQFYZ010000916.1 coordinate 13,783, forward strand.
TTTGAAGGAATAGACACATGTATATCTCTAATTCAATCCAGAATTTGAGGGAAGTTTAGGAAATTTATTAGCACAACCCAAATGCTTCAGTTGGCCAAATTGGCTCGTTAAAAACGATTGGGTCCTTCATTTTTCATCTAGTTTGGCAAATTTTTTCTTTAATTTATATTTAAAATGATTTTTTTCTGGTAACATTTCCTGAAAATATCTGTGAGAGATGTGAGCTAAAGTCTATCTGATTTTTTTGTTAAGTAAACTAGTTAATTTCGAAATTTGTTTAATGTGTCATGGGATGACATAATACTTAGATGGGCATGTGTTTTCTATAATTATTTTATAGTGAAAAATCTGGTGGTGATGGTGAATGTGTATTTCGTCATTTAGTAAGCTTTACATTTTTTTCTAATTTATTCATTTTATACATGGGGTGGCGAATTTCTCGTCTCATTCGCCATACCTGTGGCTGTTTCTTTAAATTATATTTAAAATGATTTTTTTCTGGTAACATTTCCTGAAAATATCTGTGAGAGATGTGGGCTAAAGTCTATCAAATTTGTTGTTTAGAAAAATTGTTCACTTCGAAATTTGTTTAACGTATCATGGGATGACATAATACTCAGATGGGCATGTGTTTTCTGGAATTTTATAGTGAAAAATTTGGTGGTGATGGTGATTGTATATTTCGCCATCAATTTAGTAACCTTCACATTTTTTTCTAATTTGTTCATTTTTTACATGGGGTTGGGAATTTCTCGTCTCATTTTCCATACAAGGAGATAAATTGAAATTTAGGTTACCCAGCTGGGCTGTGCAAGCAATGTTCATTCACTTGAATTTGAATATGCTGCCGTGGAATCACGTGACCCTACGAGAACTCTACGGCGCTCCTGACAAAGGAACATCTCCCATTACATCGAAGTGGCGGTTGGATTTTCAAAGCTGTCTATTATGAGCATACTCTAAATTTCAGAAGAAATTGCATGGAATCCATCCATGGATGAGTTCCTGGTATGTTTATTCAATGGTTTGAGTTGATTTTATCACGAAATATCCTTAGGTTTTATGTCCTTTTGAGGACATCCAATCATTACAGTGCAGGCCCAGGTAACTGTGATATCTACCCCATTGAATTTCTTATGCCTTCTCGTGCCTAATTCTAATTCTTCTAATTCTCGTGCCTTTACTAGCACATGTCAACCTATGTGATAATAATGTTCATGCTATTTAGCTTCTCCCAGTCTTCTCCAAACCTCTGAACCACATGTGGTAAATAATGTAGGCCTACTCATATAAATATAAATGCTCCATAGCTATAGTCCTTTACTCACTGAACAGACTGGGAGGCAGCCAATCAGAGAGATTCAGCTTATAGATTAGGTTTTCCAGCACCGGAAATGGTAAAGCAAACAAGGCAGTCACGATGTAAAGGGGAGGAGGGAATTTTTGACATAAGGCCTGGCAAGATTAATTCGAAACCGTTTTTTCCATCCTATTGGTCCAATTCGAACGCCCCAGTCCATTCAGTGAATGAAAGTACTGTAGCCGTGTCATGACCTTACTGAGCTTCATGCTTTTTATGGGGTCAAGCCTGAGTGAGATGCGAAGAAAACCATGCATCCCTCGAAACTGTTTACAATTCATAAACTTTTAATGTTTTGATCATACATATATTTTGTTTAGACACTAAAGACCAATATATACAAGCTATTGCAGTGGGCATTATGTCTAACCAGTAAAGGTTCAATATTTCTTGAAGGTTATTTAAAGTAGGTGTAAATCTCCTGTGCACAATTTCATCGTATGTCTTGCACTTCGGACTAAAAACTCAGTTCATTTCAGCAATTCAGATTTGTTATGGCGTAGCTCGTGTATCAAATCCCGATTATCTGCTCGGCAAGTATGCACGTCTTCTGGTTCTGTGTACGAGCTGATCGGTGCTATAGATTCTGAAGCATCTCTTAATCATGGTGAGCTGGTTTCTTTATTCATCAACTTTGACTGAAACTTTTGTTTTCTATTTCACACATAGGCCTAATGATGGTTTCTTTAAGGCATTTCATCTGAACTCATCGATGCATTTCGGAATGGCTTTCCAGTGAATTGGGAGGATTATCTAAGTGACAACCTTTCCTTGAGCAATTCTGACACTACAAATATGAGTAAGCCTTGTTGCTTTGGTTGATGCTTGGTGTCTCATAATTTAATGTTAGGGATATTGATTGTAATTTCATCCTGTTTAGCATTACAAACATCAAGGTTTGACGTATCAACCTTCTTGACGACTAGAAGTGGACGCGTTGTTATTCCACGGCTGGCATCGTGGAGGGGAGAGCGGCTAATTTGGCAGACGAATGGGAATTTTTATATATCAACAGGGTTCTTGGAGGCTATTGCTGAGAAATCTGTCAATAGTTTCAAAACAGAAAGGAAACAGAAAAGTAGAATTAAACATGTTGTTCCAGATGCCCCTGAAGCACGATGCAGAGTATGTTAGACTTTTTAGGTTTTATTTTATGCTTGAATGATTTTAAAGCAGATTCCTTCTCAATCCGAAAATTATTTCAATTTAAGCAACTTTTGAGAAGCATAAGCCTATCAGAGTGGCTATAAATGATTGCAGTGGTTTCAATAAATCACTGTGAATTTTGTATCCAACCTATGATAATAGTTAATGTACAGATGCAATGAAAAACTCCAAGTTTACTTACACACGAACATGTTTCGAGTCTGCGTTGAATGTAATCAAATCTTCCCCATAACGTCTTTAAAAAGGCACCTTTCAAGTCAGCTTCATCTACATGTACAACGGAAGGAGTACACAATTAACTGCTGCAATAGTCTGAGCGAAATTTTTAAAGATGCCTGTTTGATATCATCAGACTTGAACCCCTTATCTTTAGTAACACGGCTGCGATAAAAGTTCACGAAACTGCTGAAAGCATTTGGGTGAACCCTGTATTTGTATTTTATATATTTACTTACAAACTGCCCTGGAAATGAAACCGATCATTTGAGTTTATATTTTTCCTTTTTAGAGCAAATCACGTTCGCGTCAGAAAGCAGTTGGCCACATTGATCATTCAGTCCTTGCAAATGTCCAGCCAAATTGCACCAGAAATAAAGCTTCAATATCAAAAGAGGTTGTCAGCTCCAAGGTCACTCAAAAGAAAAACAGGAATGCCATTTTATCAAAGCCTAATGCTTCAAAGCATGAATCTTCGAAAACCACGGTCCAACTTCCAACCCGCAGAAGCGGTCGGTATAAACGTTCCAATGCCCAGGGAAGGTCAAGTTCAACCAAAGATGTCGACGTTAACAACAATCATAGTGGACAATTAACAAGCACTGTGGTTAGTCTGGACAGGACCAGACCACAAATAAGACTACCGCACTCGAAGACTTCATCTGACAATGACCGTAAACCATTTCTGAGATCTCAAAGACTGCTTATAAATTCCAATGAAAAGAAACGGGCCCTCGAAGAAAGGAATCTAAACATGCCAGATGTTGTGCATACCTCTTCGAGTCGGCATAAAAAAAGAGAACTCGAGAAGCTCCCATCAAAAATTGAAAGTATGTCAGCAAAGTCTACCAAAAGAAAAAGCCTGCCTATGGACGACGAACCTCACCCAAAGTATGCGAGGAGAAGCAATTCTCATTTCAGGGAAAATAGGCCTGTGAAGCCAGTTGGTGCGACCCTGGATAAAATGTCACTCACCCAGCAGAACAGCACTAACCATGGCAAAATCATTAGTGGCAAATCTGCATCTTCGCAAGAGGCCCCGATGTCAGGCTCCAAAGAAAACACAAACACCAAGAAGAGCAGAATCCGTAAAAAGAAGAGTCCATCTCAACAAAAGCCACCGAAACCTGTGTCTATACAAGGCAAAAGCACTAATAAGGCGAAAACCGTTGAAAAGAAGCCTGCAGTTCATAAACCCGCACTGACGAGCGCGTCGTCAAAACCAGATCGTTCGGGGAATGCTGCTCGATCAAATGACGACAGTTGCCTAACCGTTACGCCCAGTTCAAGTAAGTTTATTACATTCGTCAGTGTGATTTCGTCAGTGTGATTCCCTCGACTCGGAAAACCCTGGGAAGTCAGGAAATTTGCCTTGTTATGGAAAAGGCTAGGGAATTTCTTTTGGTCTTGAAATTTTACTTGTATGCAGGATTTATGAAAATGTATGCAAAAACCAGTCATCTGAGTTAGTATTTCTTTAAATTTCCAAAGTCACCAAAAAGTGCAATAGCCTATTCTTGAAAAAATGGTTTGTAATAGAAATATTTCAAATATATATAATGTAGAAAAACAAAAAAAAACACGATTGTTTCTTTTTTATATAAAATATTCGCCTTGTGAAGGCTTTTTAGTCCTAAGTGTGTATCACTTCTGCACTTTAAATACACCCATGGAAACAATGTGTAGCATTGAAGCACTTAGTCTTGTCCCAGGTAATGCTACTTTTACGATTTTGCACGTCCCCTAGGAACCATAAAAGGCTCTTGCAAAGAACCAACTCATGAGACCAGTTATAAGATGCCTCGCCCAGGGACCTTGCGTTATGAAGAAGGCATACGGAGATTCATTCGGGAACATAATCAGGATGACAGTGATGACGATTTTTTGGCGACAACTCCGTTCCGAGGACAAGTTTCGACCGTGGTTTGTACCAGTTACACTTGTGAACATTTTGGAAATAATAGAACTGCATTAGTCGTGTCGTAATTGCTTCGATCTGCTTTAAAGTATTGACCCTGAATGTAAATTTGCACTTCACAGCTGGTCAGCGAATCGTTTTTGAGAAAAGTCGACAAAGATAACGATGACCAAGACATCGCCTCAATGTTGACGCCAAAATCGATGGGAGGATTTCCCTCGCCATTTACGCCGAAGAAAACCCCCGACATCGGTGGGGGAATTTATGGCCAGCTCATTCAGCCAATAAACCAGTAAGTTGGCTTCACGATTTGACGCTAAGAATTTCTGACCAGCTAAAGAAATTTTTTATCCATATATTATTTTGTCTACTTGATGCAGGAAAGACGCCGATCATCTCGTATATCGAATTAACAAGAAAAAGAAAAGAAAACCAGAATCCTTTCCTCAGGTTAGCCCAGTGTGCTGTGTGCTGCAGAAAAAAATTCACATGTATTATATCCGAGCTTTTCTGAATTTAAATTGATTGAATTTTATTTAGAGCTCAACTCAAGCTAAGCATAATGTGACGACACCTATGCTGCCCAAGGCTGCCGACAATTTGGGAGATTATGTTCTTGAGGCCCTTAGTGACTGCGATTCTGAGGAGGACAAAGATTATTATTTTTCTGACGATGAATGAGAATGCTGGTTACTGTAATTGATGCTACCCCTCATAGAAAGTAGGTGCATTGTCCTGTAAGAGGAGTTGGGTTTGAAGGAATTATGAGAGAGCTGAACACTATGTAAAATATTTCGGAACATATTTGTGGCTTTCGAAACGATTTAAACGCAAAATAAATTGTTTATCTTGTACGAGAATGCTATATTCAGCAGTATCGTTCATCTTCAGCGTTGTACATTCGTTCAATGTTTATAAAAAAAAATAGACAAAGTTAGAAAAAAAGTGTGAAATCGAACGCAAGTGCATTCTAAATATGATAGATTGAAATGCACGATTTTGTGTTTTTGTTAAGCTTATATATTTTTATGTTGTAAATACATGGCGGAAGTTGCAACGTTGAAAATGAAACGATCATTCTTCAATGCAAAGAATTTATTTAGCAGTTGGAATCGGTTTTGAAATTTTATGCTAAAAATATGTTCCGAAATTTTTTACATGTCATGCAAACATACATGTAGATGTTGAACTCCCTCTTAATTAAAGCATCCTATAAACTCAACTAGTAGATGACAGTGAAACCTCTCCGCCTTATCCATGGTGCATACTGGTGCATACTAATACCTCATTCAAACCAACACGAAATTTATTGAATGTACCATTTTGAGAATCTCCCGGACTCGTGCACGTTCTCACTGGTTCCATATATCCTAGAAACATCTTTTTGGATTTATGATATCATCTCATAACGTGCTCGATAAGGTAAATCAGCTAGATTCCGTGTTGGCTTGAATGAGGTATAAGTGCCAGAGTTAATTGATGAACAGTGGGAAATAATTAAGGGGAACAACAGCTCCTGATATAATTACAGGATCTACCACAGAGATATGTTAGCAGTTTTTCCCTGACCATAAAATTGGTTTCATTGACTTTTAATCTGAAAGTTTTAAAATGTCTTATATTTATAAATTACCCCAGTCATTAATTTTATTATATAATAAAACAGGGAACAAGAAATTGTTGACGAGCTATGTTCTTGTAATAGGTGATTAACATGCTATATTATGTGTGAAAATGTTAGTTTTTTTTGTAAAATTTCTTCCGAAAGTGTCTTTAATGTGGCTATTATTTTTTGGGAAAATCCATTATTTCTTTTAGTCTGAAAGATGTTGCGTTTTGTGTTGAATATTTTTATGGCGTGGACTGGATTGTGGCCTAAAATTCACCACTTTTCATCTCAATTTATGTGAAATGTAAGGGAAATCGAAAAATGCTAGCATAAATAATGAATTTCAAATTGGTCACACAAAAGCACATTGTCAAAACATTGTGACAAAGTATGTGTTTTGTAGCGCAGCAAAGATGACATGGTCATTTGGCCATCCCATATTTCCCCTCACTTTCGTCATCATTTGGTAAACTTTTCTATACTTAATACCATCTCGTTATAATGAATTGCATGGGACCACCAAAATTTGCTCGTTATAACCATAGTTCGTTATATCAGTAGCCAGAAAAAATTTGAGTTTTAAAAATAAATTGTACAGCATTGTATAACTTTTCTGAGGGCACAGTGGTGATTTATTTGAAATAATCTGTGATTGAAGATCGTTTATTATTTCTTTCGCGACATTTCTCCTAAGTGTACAAAAGTGTCAAAAGTCTGAATGAGAAGGAAATCGAAATTTCATTCAGACACTTCACTACCCTGCACATCTACAAGTAAAAGTTATTTGAAATAATATGTTTTTTGAAGATTGGGCAAATACATGTGCAAATAGGACTGTCTCGCAACGGGAAGTCTGTCATCAGATCGATGACATCTTGACAGCACCTCCTGTGAGCTGATAAATGGGTTTAGCGAATGTTTTTCAATTGATATTCTTTAACCTTAGTATGGGACCTCGAAAATGTTTTCGTTATAACCGATAATTCGTTTTATCCAATTCTTTATAACAGTAGAAATTAACATTATATCTGTATGGGCCGTGACGGGGATTGGAAATACTGTTCGTTATAAACAAGTTTGTTATAACGAGGTTTGACTTTAGAATAGACTATGTTTTCAGATCTCTCCCACAGCAGATTAGTGTATTTTAAATTGATAATCGTTTTTTTTTTTGTAGTGTTGACGAGGATTGGATTGGATGTAGCAAATCCTTTAGGACGGGTTCAAAGATGGCGCCACCATCTGTTTGCTATGTGGACCACAGATGGCGCTTTTCGGACTGCAGTGCACTGCACGTGAGGGCGTTTCTTGGTCGTCTTCGAAATGTGTCCCGTGGAGGACTTTGCGCGTAATTTTTGGACTGGACAAGCAGATAACTTCCACATGAGTGAAGAGTTCAAGTAAAGGTTTTTAAAGCGATCGGAAATGTCCTTTCTGCTGGGCAAGTTTTTACAGTCATTTCAACGCACTGCGTTCACTCTATTCATTAGGTTTCGCGATGTTCTCTACAAGTTGTTAATCGTTCTCTTGACATCCACTGTCATTGTGTGGCTGTCAGTGTTTCTCTATGGAACTTTTTATTACACATACATGCCAGCAGTGTCTCACATTAAGCCCGCTCACTTGCATTTCAGGTAAGTCCTGGGCATGGTTACATGTCACTCATTCTGTGCTTTTCTGTAGACGATCAGGCCATGGTCTTGGGTAACTTCCGGTTCTGGTATGGGCCTGCAGCTCATGCCCCTCAGTTTTTATGTTGCCAAACTGTGATGTTTTAGAAGGAAGGTGTTGTCAGGGTGTTTACTGTGGAGGCAAAATATTGATCTGACAATTGCCAAGTTTACCATAGCTAGACGTACTGTTATCATAAATTTAAGTGTGTAAATTAGTATTGTATTTGAGTGAATATGTAGGCTATACAAAGTTAAAATGGTTTAGATGTCATTATTTCCACCAGTCCCACATGATGTTCCTTCAGCTCATCAAATTCTATCAGTCCCTCATGATGACCTCTGGTTTGACGAGTTGTCTTACCACATTTTCCATCTTTGTGATCATTTGCAGCATAAATAAACTTGCTGCATGATTTCTGCAAGTTGGTTCTCCAAAATTTGTTTAATCGACTTGTCGTTAGCTGTAATGTTGTGCGCGTATAATCAATTTTAAATCCTGCATAAGTTTTCACAAAAGTGGATGTGCGAGTATGCTAGTCTGCTAATCTTATGTGTTTGATCAGTTCTGATTTTTATTTCAAAGTACATTGTAAGAGCTGTTAGGACTATTTCTTTTATTTATCTTGTCACTAAAGGTTTGTCAAGGGTTTCTCAAGAATATTTTCCAATTTATTCATGTGCTTAATACATCTTGAGTGCTGCAATAACATGTCAGGGATTGCAGCTAGGGCCAGCAATCTGCAGGTTTCAGTACTGGCCACAGGAAATTGCTTAATTAACAATCTCCCAATTCTCGAATTGGGAAGAAGCCCTCTAAATATGCGGCTCTGTTTTTCGCTAATGAACTGCACTGCCCAAAGAAATCATGTAAAAATCACATCAGTTTTTGCTAATGACAGCGTCAGCATTTAAGATATTGAATGGCTTTGCGAATGTTTGCAATGCAGGACGCATGCAAAAGGTGCGTTTTTTCTCATGTGTGGGTGGTGCACCCTGCACCAAAGGCTTGTTGGCTTTTGTTGCACTTATGAATTTGGTGTCTAAAATAGTTAAGCTTGGCTGACGACAACCCGCAGAAAACTTTGATTTGACCAACTAACGACTAATTCCAGTCTAATTGGGAAATTGATAGTATAAAGTTTCACAGCAAAAAAGTGAAAAATGTGCGAGTTGCTGATAAGGCGCACTGACTAATTTTGTGCGTGATCTTTGTTCGAATGCTTGACATTTAAAGTTATTAAACTCATATTTTTTGCATTATGTTTAATCTAATGATCCAATTAAATCCAAGTGGCATTGCAGTGATTAACAAATCGACTGAAGACCAACACTTATCTTGCAATATATCTTTCGAATGACGCTACAGGTTTTCTTCAGACAATTGTATTTTTCTCTAGTTTACAAAATCTTGTTTTCAGAAAATCAAGTCATTTTATGTGTGCAATTCTGATTGCGCATCATAAGTTTCCTACTCTATACTGTTTACAAGGAAGATATCGATTTGTGATAATGTATTTCCGGGGCTACTTTTTAGGTATCATACATGGCGCAGGTCAAGGTTTCTGTTTTCGTGGCGAACGAGTCTTGGACGTCATCCAAAATGGACAAAAATTATCTGGAAATTAACCTACTTTAATTAATTTCACCAGTGTCAGTGTTTTCACTTTGCTTGTTTATGCTTATCCTGTCCGTCCCGGTTTCGTACCGAATGACGAAGATGTTACATCACATGCATCTTAGTGACTGGTTTGACGTCATCGCTTCCGAAAGCTTAAACCATGCCTTATCTTGCTTTTGACACATCAGAAATGCACCAGAGCACATAACCATTAGATTGCCAGATTGTTGTGTGTTACTTACTGTGAGGTACCGTGAAGGAAAGGTTGATTTGAACATTTCCCGGAAATATATTTGTTAAATTTGTCAGCCTGGATATGTCAGGAAATTCTTGTAGTGACCAGTTCTGACCCAAAACATCCCTTACGAAAACATGATAAATGTATACAAAAACAGATATTCTAAGGACACGGAAAACAAATTGGGACATGCTTTAGTTGGACAGATTTGAAATTAGCAATTTCGTCCCCGATTTATTGCTGTTTGTCAATTGAAAATTTATGCAATACTGAAATTACCCTTCCTGCATCAACTGTACGATATCGACAGATAAGTCAATGAAATTTACGAATAAAAATACGGGTTCATGTTTTAGGTTATTTTTATGACAAGATTTGAAGATTCCTAATGGCGTCCAAAAATATGAAACTGCAGTTTTTTAGAAAGTTTTTAGTTTTTAGAAAAGTTTTTAGAAAACTGCAATTTGTCTTGTTCAAATGTTCACCACAATCTTTGCTTGGCTATATAAGTCTGATTTTATCTTGGATATTGGGTCTCGTACGTGAAGCATGCATGCATGATTATGTTTGGTAGACTTATTCTGGAATAGTTTTGGAGTTTTTGGGATTTGACACTGATGTTTGCTATTGCTCTTTGCTAGTTGGTGCCACAGTGAGTCAATATGCACGTTTCCTACGGCAAATATCACACTAGTCAAAAAGGGCCAGGAACAGGTATGCATTTGATCAATTTGTGCATTTTAGACCATTGTTTTGAGCTCCGTATCCAATATCTGTTCATTTTTTCCATCCATAGCTTTTAATGCGTGGCCAACAGTACAAGGTTTACCTTGACCTGGAAATGCCAGAGTCGCCTGTAAATCAGCAGTTAGGTAAGTAACTGAGTATACATGGTTCACCCATTCAAAAGGTGTTATGTTACAAACAATTTATGAAGCTGTCAAATTCAGAAATGGCATGCTCTTGTTTCACTAGAAAGTACGCTGTTTCGATTTCACGCAAGCAGCATTTTTAATTCAGCATTTATATTTACATTTCACAAATTCGTGTGCTTTCAGGGATGTTTATGGTGAAAATCGCATTTTTGAGTCGGACAGGTGAAACCGTTCATGAATCGGCGAGATCTGTAAGTCGAGGCCGAATCGGCGTTTAGGAAAGATGAAATATTTTCCGAAAATTCGAATATTTCTAATTTTCGAAACAGAACCAAAGAGCATTTAGTTTAGCTAGAATCAGACTTAAAATGTAAAACCTGGGAAACTCTGGGGATTGGAAATCATGTTTTAAATTATTAAATCTTCTCGTCCTTAGGCAATGCTCAGGTACAAGTCTTCATTGCTACAAACAATTAGCACAGTGTTTTTTACTCCTCTGTTGCTCATGGGATCAGCCGAGGAGAAGCAGCTGCTCAGTGTTGAACTATGTGATTTTTATGAAGAAGATGCTGTGAGTTTCCTGCGATTTACTGAGTCAATGGTGTGAATGTTTGCTTACATGTATTCCTAACGTTTTGACATATTCTTCATCTAGGCAAAACCAGCGGCTACTGTACAGCTTGAAATTCAGTCCAAAAATGTGGAAATCTATTCAGCTCAACTGCGAATTTATGCACATTTCACCGGTTTAAGGTGGGAGTATTTGGATTGTTTGATTCTTTTGTAAGCGTTTCAATTAGTTTTACTCTTTTGCCTCTGTCTATATGTGGTTGGCTGAAGTAATGGCATCAAAAATATCGATAGACAGACTGAGACATATTTCTGAATAATGCTGAATAGTGTTGTTACTTTTTCTTTGCATTTTAAAATTGTTGACGTGCCTATGGAATTTCAAACAACCTGGACTATAGCAAACATACAGAGCTGTGGCAGTTCATCCTTTATGAAAAGATTAGGTGCATTTCACTTATGTCAGCTCGTTTAATCGTTTTGCAGATACCTCATGTTCCACTGGCCAGTGTTGTCGGCCATAGTAGGAATCGGCACAAATTTGTTCTTCCTGTCCATCGTGGCCTTAATGTCATGGTACCGATATTTGGTTACGCAAGAATCCCACGAGGTTGTCGTCCGGGTAGATTTCGATGATTCCAGGCTGAAAAGCATCGAAGAAAGGCGATCACAAGTCAAGGAATTTCTGTTAAGGGAGAAGCAAAGTAAGTGAACATGCAATGTTGCATTTTCATTGCATGCAGTTTTTCAACTGGTCTCCATTACAACATTTGATCCAGTGTTTAAATGTTACGTACATGGTTTAAGATGGATATCTGTAAGATTCAGACATGAGGATGTTTATGATTTTGTTGACGCATTAAAACGCGTGTTCCTATCACGAAATGTGATCATGACTTGGATTTGATTTTACAAAGATTGGCAAGAAAATCCACAGTTTATATTTCCGAGATGCATAATTATACTTAATGTGTTTTAATTATTAGTGTAAATAAAATTGATCTTCTTCAATAATTTGTAAATTATAATCCAAGTTATTCATTAATTTATTTAATTCTGAAAAGTTGACATTGAAAATGCATGTTATATTATTCTGTAAAAAAATCTGTTTACTTTCGTATTCTATAATGCTAACATAATTTTTTTCATGTTGATGGACAAGGAGCTCCTGTAATATCTCATTGTCTTGTATGATTAAAAATATATTGTGTTATATAAAATAATGCCTATGAAGCGATGTGTATAGACAGGAAATTTCAAATTGTGATTTAAATTTGCGTTTATAAGGAAATTTCTAATAAAGTTGCTATTGTTTCAGTAAAAAATGCCTTATAGCTTCCATATATTTGGTTGATACGGTGAACCCCATGCAGGGTGATGACAATACAAAAACGCTAAAATTTCCTTTTCCTCTAACTTCCAAATTGGAACTATTGTTCCTACTTTACTGGATTACCAGATACATTTTAAATGACCTTGATCAAACGGTCCAATTATCAAGGTCACGTTGGGTGACGACATTGACTTACTATGCACTGCCATCATTTTTTTTTCCTAATTTTCCTTAGGGGAAAAATGCAGAATGCCATATGGGAGAGTACTCCTTTCTGACTGACCCTGCATGCATGTATTACTAATTTCGTATGAGATTTTTTTCTCACGATTTTTAACAATTCATAATTTTTCATTTCAGGGCAAACTAAAATGAGAGCTTCCTTTTCGTCCTTTGAAAGGCCTGGGATAGTGCATAAACAGTTGCTCCAGGAGTCCTTGGGCAGAACACACTCTTTAGAGTCTTTCCCAACACCACCGAAGGATGCAAAGGAGGGCATCTATTCATCGCAACCTCCATCATTCTCATCATCACCAGTTAGGAAGTGTGCTATCCCTTTATCCAAACTGGCTCTTAGCGACCAACTGAAAACTTTAAGTCTGGAACGAAGCAAAAATGTTGGTCTGAACGGGAGCTCTGAAAAGGGTATTGTAAGTGATGACGGCACACAGGACGATGAAAATTCCATAGACCAGGATTCCATCAATGGGAGTTTCACGTTAGGAGATGAAGGTAAATATGATCTCATTATTGGTAGACGCGTATTGACACATTGGTAAATGTGTGGCAGAGCTAGAAAGTCAAGGAATTTGGGCTGTTATGAATAAGTCATTGGCAATTTTTACAGTATTATCAGCTAAAATTCATTGCATCATCTTTGCATGGTCTAGTTTTTCTAAATAATGCTCTGCTGGTGATTTGCTTTTTCAAGCAGATAGTGCCTTCAAGGCTCCCAATTTTGTTAATATTTTTGAAATTGGTTTTCACAAAAATATACCTACCTAAAATACAACGTTCGGCAATTCTGGTGGTATGTACAAATGTATTAATATTTAAAAGAAAATTTAAATGTCCGCAAAAAATGCCATGGTGATCTACGTATTGTTTTTAACAACAATTTCCCACAAAGTTTTTTTTTCGTAGTCATTCTTAAAATCATTAGAAAAATGTACATTAACGTTTAAATCCATTAATTCTGATACTGCCTTTTTTAAATTGCCCACAGAGTTGGTGTCATGTTTTTCCCATTCAAATGGTTGAGAAATCGATGATCATTTCATAATATTGTTATATTTTATATTATACATAGCATATTATATTTCGAACATTTCTTAACAAAAGTGCACAAAAAATGCTAGGGCAAACGGAAAACATCTTGAATGAATAGTTTGGCATTGCAAGATCGATCATAATTTTTATTGGTTTGCAACAACTATAAAAATACTATTAATATTCCTTTCGCTATCAATATTTCTGAAAAAAAATGAACTATATGTACTTACTGGCAGGTTTTAAAAACTTTCGTCTATGGCGATTTCTCAATTATTAATATTATTGAATATTTTTATGGACTTGGTACCTAGTTGTTACAAAATGGAAAAACGTTGAAAGTCATGGTATTTAATTGTTTTTAAAGTCGTGAGAATCATGCTGGGAAGAAATCTGAAAAGAAATTTTACTTATGCTGCATGCAGATATGTAAATTCTAGTACCAACTGTCAGTGTCAACCATTTGTAATGAATTCCACATTGTGTTTTCAGACGAAGAGCCAAAATCTCAAGATACCGAGTCAGCTGGAGAAGATTCCCTAGAAAAAGTGCCTATCGGTGCACCGCGATTAAGGACTCGCCCGTTTGTGGAGAAGGTCGAGCAGTGAGAATCACGCGAACGGTTCACAATTTGGGAAGTAGATACCGGTAGGTTAATATACGAATTCAAAAATTGATTCCCGTCATAGTTTTGTGAACGATTTTTTTTACGTGATTTCAAACCCGCAAAGTTGAAGTCAGCTCACATTTCTTGACCAGTCATTTTATCTGTCGAGCGACTTTTCTGGCAGAGGTTTTGGATTTAAGTATTTATTGGTAACTTATTTCATTTTTGGAGGTGCCGGTTTTGAGAGGAACGGACGACCAAATGCCATTTTCATGAGGATCCCTCTCGTTGAACAAATTTTCCTAGTCTGCCCTCTGGCACAGTGACCGGTGATACACACGAGTGCATTTCGCCGCTAGTTTCGGAAAACTGTTCCTCGTCACGGGAATAGTGGACCTGGGCGAGGGTTCTCGGCTCGATCCTTCTTATGCCACTTGTACATTATATTAACCTTACAGCCCAAAATACCAAAGATTAGTCAGAGATTGAAAGTGGGCCATGGGAGGTGAAGATTGCTCTCTACTTAGGCCATATTACTTATCAGAAAATATATTGATAATATTCTACACATAAATAACATATATTTTATGTCTTTTGTTGGTTTTTTTTTCTTCTCTCGGAGCATTTGCTTCAGTGATCATTGGCACTTTCTATTTTAATATATTTTTAAGTTTTATTGTTGGAATTCAGGATGTTCGAATTTCTTGCCGGATCCTAAAAACAAATTCGTAACCTTGGTGAGTGTGCCAGCCAAGCCAGTACAGTGAATCGGATAATAGTTTTTAATAAGCTGCACGAAGAACGAAAAACATTACTGTTCGGTTTCCTTTTCCTCGTGCAATGTCCGTTCGGGGGTTCGGCACCAAAATATTTCGTTTCCTGCGAAGTAATTCAGAAACTTATGATAGCTAGACTAGTCACTGATAGACGTGGTAACTAAGAATGTAAAATGTGCTGTAATAGTACATTGTGCTGTGGTGTAATTTATTGTTTGAGATACTGACTTGTGACGTCATATGGGTGTTATCAAAATTCTGCATGTTCATGTTATGCCATTTGTGATGTGCAACGCGCATTTCCAAAAAATGTCGTCATGACAACAGTATATTGTGGGGTAAATTCAAAAATAATGCGTTGAAATAAATTTGAAAGGATTGATTTCATGTTTTTGCCAAGCACGCATTTCTACAAAAACTTATTTATATGTAATCGGCATAAGAAAGTTACTTGAAATACATCTCAGCCTGTGATGTCATGGGAATGACACATGCAGATGAGATAGCGTGACGTGTACGCGTACTATTTGCAAATTTTACACCATTCTCTCAACTTGAGATCAGAAATTTAATAGTCATTCTCACATGTTTTCACCGACGGAAATTAAGTCATTATCATATGTATTCAATGACGATAAAGTAAAGTTTACCATTTTAGTCTTGAGCGATTGTCACAAAAAAAATAACATTTGGAAACTATATTTCTGAAATACATGTTTACATTTCCACCTCCGTTTCCATGTATTTTTCGGCTTTGAACGATAAGGATATCTGTGTTCAAATTTTGCATATTATGTCTGTCAGATTAGGAATGGATTTCAAAACATTGCAAACAAGTTGTACGTCAAATTTGGCACGTACCTATTTTGGTGATAAATTCGATCATTGAATTAGAAAGCAGATTTGAAAATAACTTTTTTCATATTCATGTATTATTTTGTAATAAGCTTGTGCGTAAATTGGTTTCACCAAGTTTAGGGTTCATACTCACCTGGAAAGTCAGGGAAGAGCAAAATGGTCAGGGAGAGTCAGGGAAAACTACGTTTTTTGCTGTAAAATCAGGGAAAGTCAGGGAAAATAAAATGGAAAAATAAATTCCATCCCAAAAAATACCCAAAAAAATAATTTTTTACATGTTTATTAATTATTTTGAGATTTCTGCTGACCATATCCAAAAGTTGATATTAAAAAACATTGTATTTTTATCATGCGAAGGTTTAAAAAATTGTACACGAATTATAAGTCAGGGAAATGATTTTGTAAATTTAGGTATGAACCCCATTAAGTTACTATATGAATCTATGATACAAGTCTTTCCTTTCATGATATTGAGCTAGTTGACTTTTCATATTTTCATAACTTCAAGTTTAAATCATTTACAGACCCCTCTCTAACCCAAGTAACACGAGGACCAAAAAAGGACGTCCTTAATTGGTCCTAATGACGTCCTTTTTTTTGGGGACGTCCTCGGGACCAGAATAGGACGTCCTTTTTCATGGAAAAAAGGACCAAACTGAAGTTGGTCCTTTTTTTTTGGAAATAGGACGTCCTTTTTCATGGAAAAAAGGACCAAACTGAAGTTGGTCCTTTTTTTTTGGAAATAGGACGTCCTTTTTCATGGAAAAAAGGACCAAACT